>CM064487.1:46418420-46514324 GCA_032716605.1 Paralithodes platypus | reverse complement strand
GCCTCACCCATAAACCCTCCACTTAGCTCTCCCCATCCTAATCCTGACTGGTCTCGTCAAATTGCCCCATAGGAAAACATGGGGCCGAGCTGTCTCAAATAATGGGCCGAGTTGTCCAAACGTGAGCCGAGCTGTCCGAGCCGAGTTGTCCCATGGGCCGAGTCGTCCAGTCACCGGAAAGACTGAACACTATTGTCTGTGACTGTACAATGAATAACCGGTCATCCCACTTCCGCTTTTCTTAACGTTCGTTAGTAATTTTCCACTATTCTTAATCTTATGTAATTTTTTTTAAAGGCACTCGTAATTATTGTCAATTAACGCGAAACTCATATGCATACCCTATACAGTAGTTTAAAAGTGTGACGTGTATAGGGTAAAGAAAGCACAAGAAAGCTAAGAAAGGAGAGAAAGAAAAGGTAAAAATTGTAGCCTACATTGCGGATCATTATGCAGCGGATGGGACAGGTGAAGAAGTTTTAATATAATAATCAGCTATGCATACATATGTAAACAAATGTATAACTAGAGATGCACAGGCTATCATGTACAACACAGTTATACAATGGAAATGGTCGTTTGATGGTAAACGTACAGTAATCAAGAAGAAAGGGAGCATGGGAAAATAGGGGACGAAAGGTGGAGGAGGAGGGACAGGTGTGTTAGTGACCTGGAGAACTCGGAACTATAATACCTTGACAATTTGCTTTGTATTTCATATAACTGACGAAGTCTGATAATGAACAATCAGGGAATACAACCGTAGCACTAAATTGGTTCACAATTATATATGTATACATATATATTTACATAGCCAAAATAGTATTATCATTGAAAGTGGCGAGGCGTTCGAGTAACGAAGATTCCTGTTCCCTGGTCTGGTGGTCGTTACACTTGGCAGACGTTGTTCCACCACCATACTGTAAACAAACGGATTTTAAACCTCTACCACGGACTCGAACATATCTCGAACAGTCTCACTTTCACTTGTGGTGTTAGAATAGGGGAGTGTGATGCTGTGTAGACTGTGATGCGAGATAAAATAAAAATAAATGTGATTGCATAGGCTAGCCTAGTTTGATAAAACATACCGATAGCCTAGGCCAATCATATTTGGATGTGCATTCATACTGACTGAGCCTGACTGACGAACGAAGATAGTGTAAGTTGAATAAATATAGGCTAGGCCTAACTAGCCTAATGAACAATCATAATGCCCCAATTGTCAAGAGCAGTTGTACTGGCTTATTTACCAAGATTTTTACTACTTTTTCAAGGAATAGGCCTAGCCCAGGCCTAGCGGTCAATATAGCCTAAAGATGATGTAGGCTAATTAAATGGTCAATATACAGGAGGCGCTACAATATAGGTAGCAAAATTATAATGGTAGTTTTGGGTTCCTATCATCATATGCTTCATTTCTATATACTTTTTATCCCCGGGAAAAAAAAAAATCTTGGGTTTTTTATTTTTTTCTTGGATTTTTTTTTATTTTTTTTATTAACCTATAACCAAATAACCTAACCTAAATGTATTTGGGGGCTATTAGGTTAGGTTAGGTTAGGTTTTTTGGTTAGGTTAATGACCAAAACAAAAAATCCCAAGAAAATAGGCCTAAATGAAAAATCCCAAGATTTTTTTTTTTTTTTCCCCGGGGATAAAAAGTATATAGAAATGAAGCATAGGCCTATGATGATAGGAACCCAAAACTACCATTAGAATTTTGCTACCTATATTGTAGCGCCTCCTGTATATTGACCAATTAAATTGCTAAAAAATTGTTTCGATTGTTTTTATCTAGTTTAGAGTTGTGTAAGGGTGTTTTGATGTGTGATAATAGGCTAGGGGGAAATGCATATTTACCCATTAGGCCTAGCCTAGGTCATACTTACTTGGTCATACTTGGTAGAATTCCGTCCTCTGTGGACGCAGCTAAAGTGGACCTCCGCTGCAGCCAGGCAGCTCCGCAACTCCCTCGTTCCGTCTATTTACTAACGAGTTGGATGCGGTGCTGGGATATCCTGGTATTGGGGGCTCGTCTGGTACTGTAGCCAGCCATCGGTCCAGCTGACGCTTGAAGGAGTCTGTCGTGACTCCCGTCAGTTCCCGGACGGCCTTTGGTACAGTATTGAAGAGACGAGCCCCATTTTTGCTGAACTTAGTTGTTGTTGTTGTTGTTCCCCAAGCTGCCTGGCCGAACAGCCCCAAGGCCCCGAGCAAGGCCAAGGCCATAACCATTAACCGAGCGCCCCCACAGAAGTGACAGAACCCTCCCCGCCGACCACAATAAAGCCTGGGTGACCGAAGCCACTCCATGGCGGGGAGCTGAGGAGGGTGCGGAAATGCCCGGGAAACCAAAGCCCCACCCAGGGCCCTGTGTCCCTCAGCAATTATGAAGAGAAAGTTGAGGGGCAAGGGAAAAATGTGACGCTTTGGCTTCCAATCTTGGTAGATTGGGAGGTCAATCCACGTTAGAGACGCCGTCACTTGAGATCTAGAAAATATATAAGTAAAAGGAACAGTCAGAGTAAGCTATGGGTATGGCAGAGATTGCTCAGTTCTCTCTCTGATAGACCAGCCCATCACCACATGACTAGAACCCAATCCTCTCAGCATCAGCTAGGAAAGGCCCTAGAAAGCCGCCTTTGGCGGGGGGATAGCTCCCCTATTTCAACCCTTTTCGGGGTTGGGCACCCGCCTGAACTTAGTTGTTATGGGCGACTGTTGCTATTTTCTGAGAGGTAGCCTCAGTCCTCTTGATGTAGCACAGTCGCCCTTTTCTAACGTGGTTGTTGATGACTAGTCCCACGTCAGGTACCAGCCCTTCTAGGGTCTTCCACACGTAAATCACTAGGTAACGTTCTCGTCGTCTCTGAAGGGAGTAGAGCCGCAATTCCTTCAGGCGTTCTCAGTAATTCATGTGTTGGAGACCACAGATCCTGCTGGTAGAGACTCCAGTTTGCCGATGTCACCTATCTTGTGGGGAGTCCATAGCTGGCAGCAGTAGGCCTATTCCACCTTTGGGAGGACCAGAGCCTTCCAGAATGTCAGCATACAGGCCCTCTCTCTAGTTTGGAAGGTCCTGAGTATCCATCCTGCGAGTCTCCTAGCTGTCTCGGTGGTTTGGTTGATGTGGCGAGAAAAAGTTCCATCGGTACTCATTGTTACTCCCAGATCCCGCACATGTTCTTTTGAAGTGATGGTTTCTTGATTGGCCTGGTAGCTGGTGCTCTCTTTGATGGTTTGTAGAGGGCCGTACCTTAGCAATTCGAATTTCTCGCCGTTCATCCTCATGTTGTTGGAATCTGCCCAATCCAGAAGGCGATTCAGATCTTCTTGTAGCAGGGCCACATCGTCAGCTGTCTCTACCCTCCTCATTACTCTTGTGTCATCTGCAAATGAGGTGGCCTTGGAGTGCTGGAGATCATGATCAATATCCGGAAATTTTTTATTTTAATACCACAAATTTTCCGAGTGTTTTTTATAAACAAAATTGGTCATTTGCATCAATATATAGTGTTTGTAATTAATTAGAAATCTCGGGAAAACCTATTTTCCCCATTAGGCCTATCGGTCGATGTTGAGACACGCTCGCTCCCCGATAGTGATTTGAAAAGACATTAGCCTAACCTAACAACCTTACCTAACCTAACCTAGTATTATGGGTGGGGGCTGCCGCCCCCACACCCCCGCTGGTTGAGTACTAATCCCTTAATAAAAAAAAAAAAATTGGCTGTCGATTATACGAAGGTGAACAAAAAAGGCGATGAAGTCCATGGTGTTTACTCTGCAATCTTCAGCTTTATTGTAAATTGATAACGGGAAAGTACCGTATTGACAACCTTGTTACGAAAATTAAATTTTAGTACCATACTTTTATATTAGGCTTTTACGAGGGTTTAACACATTTTCATATGATCTTTAGAGCTATCGATGACTGAAAGTACCGTATTGACAACCTTGTTACGAAAAAGAAATTTTAGTACTGTACCATACTTTTATATTAGGTTTTGCCGAGGGTTAAAACAAATTTTCTTATGATCTTTAGAGCATATAGATTCAATATTTATCTTCATATATATCAACAAAATTTGTGGTATTAAAATAACATTGAACCCAATATCCTCTATCATGATAAGGCTAAACAACAATCTAAAAACACGCCCCTTCACTCGCGAAAAATAACTAGGCCTAGGCCTATTTGGACATAACCGTTTCCTGTGGGATACAAAATATGTTCGGGGTGGGGGGGGGGCTGGAAGCCCCCCCCCTGGTAATTCTGCATAGCCTAACTACTAGGTCCTACTCCTGTTATTTTAGGTTTTAGCCTATTTATTTTCTTTATGTATTTGGTAATTTTTTTTAAAAGACTCGCAGCGTTATTATACATAATTTATTAGGGAAAGTGAAGCTCTATGGAATCCTTATAATATACTCACATAGATTCCACTGTGGGAGAATAGTTTTGATAGTTAACTATAGTTTTGATGGGACAAACTGGATTTTAGGTCATGTATGGGATATAATGTTCTAAATGTATACTATAGCTTTGTATTAGAGTATTAGTCACCACAATATATGTCTTTACCGCTGCATATTAAATTATTTTTCCTTAGACTTTGTGGGTCAAATAGCCTAAGGGTGATGGCGCCCATCTTGGATCAGCTGAGAACTAATATTTTTCATTTTGTTACCGTAGTTTTAGTATTTTGTCATAGGCCTATTCTACATCAATACTAACCCTGCGGGGGTCTGGGGGCGGCAGCCCCCAGGTTAGGTTAGGTTAGGGTAATGACAAAATATGAATTTCCAGAAGGAAAAACACCTTAAAACACACTAATCAATGAAGAAACTGATGAGAAACGGATTATAATACAAAAAACACATAGGCTACGTGACCTAAAATCCAATTTGACCTTTTGATGTAAATACTAGCCTACCGCAACTACGAATCTTGTTTCCGAGCCTAGTATATTAACCTAACCAAACAACCCAACCTAACCTAACCTAGACCCAGTACGTGGGATACAATACTAGCCCTTGCATGCCAGCTACTGGGGGTTCATATACAGTATTAGGGTAAACCTGACTTTTTGGACCGACAGCGATTTCAGTAAGTTTTATTTTGTTTTTTTAATTTTTCCTTCAGATATACAGTAGGCTAGTGTAGTTATATACTGAAGAGGAGCTGAAATGATTATTTACCCATTATCCAACAATCTAAAAACACGCCCCCCCCCCCCCCCCACTAGTGGGGAGGGCTATGAAGTTCAGGGAAAATGAGGGGTTAAAAGCGTAAAAATACAATAATATCGCGTTTTGTATCAAAACTTGGCTCGGGTTTTCCCAAATTGCAAACCCATAAAACCCAATTTGAAAAAATGTTATTTTAATACCACAAATTTTCAGTGTTTTTTTTATAAAAAAAAAGTTTTCATTTGCATCAATATATAGTGTTTGTAATTACAGTAATTAGAAATCTCGGGAAAACCTATTTTCCCCATTAGGCCTATCGATCGATGTTGAGACACGCCCCAGATAGTGATTTGAAAAGACATTAGCCTAACCTAACAACCTTACCTAACCTAACGTAGTATTATGAGTGGGGGCTGCCGCCCCCACACCCCTGCTGGTTGAGTACTAGGCTAATCCCTTAGTAAAAAAAAAAAAAAAAATGGCTGTCGATTATACGAAGGTGAAAGAAAAGTCATGAAGTCTACGGTGTTTACTCTGCAATCTTCAGCTTTGATTGTACATTGATAACGGGAAAGTACCGTATTGACAACCTTGTTACGAAAATTAAATGTTAGTACTTACACTTAGTTACACTTAGTTGTATTCCGTCCGTTAGTGACACAGTTGAGCTGGGGCTCCACTGCGACCAGGCAGCTCCCTTTCTTCCACTCTCCATTCCAGAAGTCGGTTGGAGTTGGTGCTGGGGTATCCTGGTGTTGGTGGCCGGTCCGGTATTTTGGCCAGCCACATGTCCAAGTGTTTCTTGAAGGTGTCTGGAGACACCCCGGTTATGTTCCTGAGAGGGGCTGGTATACAGTTGAACAGTCTGGTTCCATTGTATGTAAAGCTGTGATGGATCAGGGATTTGATTTTTTGTGTTGATCCCGGCGTAGTCCTCACATAGCACAGCCTCCCTCGCCTTTGGTGCTGAGTCTCTTGGATGTTTGGGTTTGGTACCTTTTTTTCCAAAATCTTCCAGACGTAGATGATGATGTATCTCTCCCTACGTCTTTGAAGTGAGTACAGCTGCAGCTCCTTAAGTCTCTCCCAGTAGTTAAAGTGTTGAAACCCATGGATTTTACTGGTGAATGTCCTCTGGGTGGCTTCAATTTCTGTTATTTCTCCTACTTTTTGGGGAGACCAGAGCTGGGAGCAGTACTCCAGTCGTGGTAGGACCAGTGACTTCCACAATGTTAGCATACACCTCTCATTTCTTGTGTGGAAGGTTCTCAGGATCCAGCCTGCTATTTGTTTTGCTGTTGTTGTGGCTTTGGTAATATGCTGGGAAAAAGTGGCGTCACTGCTCATATTTACTCCCAAGTCCTTCACTGTGTCCTTGGCGGTAATTTCTTGCTGTCCGCTTTTGTAGTTGGTGTCGTTTTGTAGTGCTCTCTTGTTCCCGTACCTTAGAAGCTCGAACTTGTCTCCGTTTAGGGCCATGTTGTTTTCTTCTGCCCACTTCAGGATTTTGTCCAAGTCTTGTTGTAGTAGCTGAGCATCATGTTGTGAGGTGATTTTCTTCATGAGTCTGGTGTCGTCTGCAAACGATGTGGCTGTTGAGTGTTCCAGGTCCCTGTCGATGTCTCCTATCATGATGAGGAATAGGAGAGGTCCCAGTACTGATCCTTGTGGTACTCCGCTGATGACCCCACCTGCTTCTGATAGGCTTCCTTGAACCGTGACTCTTTGTTTTCTGTTGGTGATGAAGCTATGGAGCCATCTTCCAAGGTCTCCCCCTATTCCCAGTGATTTGAGTTTATGTAGAAGGATCCCATGGTCCACCTTGTCAAAAGCTTTGGCGAAATCTAGATATATGACGTCTACATTTTCTCCGTCTTGAATATCCTGTAGGATTTTGTCGTAGTGTGATAGTAGTTGTGAGAGGCAGGAGCGGCCTTTTCTAAAGCCATGTTGCCCCTCGTTGAACGCCTCATTATCTTCCAGGAAGCTGACCATCTTAGCTCTTATTGTTCTTTCTATGATTTTAATAAGGTGTGACGTCAGCACCACTGGTCTGTAATTTTTGGCTATGCCTTTACTACCCCCTTTGTGTATTGGTGTGACATTGCCTTCTTTTAGGGATTGTGGTACATATCCAGTTTGGAGGGACTTGCTCCACAGCAGTTTTAGAGGCAGGGCTAGCTGATGTTTGCAGTTTTTTAGCAGTTGGGCATGAAAGCCGTCTGGTCCTGCTGCAGAGTTTGGTCCAATCTTGTCGATGGCTGCTATTATGTCCTCTGTTGATACTGTTACCGAGGAGAGTTGATGTGGTGTCTCTGGAGCGTTGCCAAAGAAAGTCGTTGCATTCTCGATTTTCTTGTCTTCATTTGGCGGGCTGAAGACACTTTCATACTGCTGTTTGAGTATCTTGGCCATTTCGGTTGGGTCACTCTCAAGTTCGCCCGTAGGTTTTGCAAGTGGTCCTATTGTTGTGGTGTTCCTGAGTCTCCTTTTTGCATATGCATAGAAGAATTTGCTATTTACTCGTATGTTTGCAACTGCTTGTAGTTCTTCGCGTGTTCTTTGCTCTTGGTGTGACCGGATGAGTTTACGTTCCACTTCATCAAGCTCTTCTTGTAGTTTGGTGATATTGTGCGCATAGCTGGTCTTCCTTTGCTTGGCTCTCAAGTACGTCCTTTTCTTCATTAGTATTTTTCTATCTCTGGGAATCTGCTTGATCTGCTTCCTGCTTGATTTGGGTGGTATGGTGTTTTTACAGGTCTCCAGGCATTGTTGCTGGAGGATACTGAGAGTTTCGTCGACGTTTTTATCTTCGAATAGTGCCCTCCAATCAGTTCCTGCCAGTTCTGCTCTCAGTCTGTCCCAGTCTATATCTTTGCTGTAGAAGTTGAGATCTTTCAGAGAGGTGCAGGGTATTTGGCTTGATTCCTGTTGACATCTTCTTGGTGGTGTGGCGGTTGGTGTGGGGGTTCTAACTTTGATGAGGCTGTGGTCGGACATTATAGTTTTTACAGTTTCGTACGAGTGTACCAGGTCGAAGTTGTTGCCAAATAGTAAGTCCAGTGTGTTGTTGCCTCTTGTAGGTTCCTCGATGTATTGCTTCATGTATGCAGTGTCCATGATAGTCATTAGCTCCTTGGCTTGCTGTTTTTCCTCCCTGGTTCCTCCATCTATTTTCATGGTTGCCCAATTGATGATGGGCAGGTTGAAGTCTCCTGTGATGATGACATCTGTAGCGGGAGTTGGAAGATTTTGTAGGAGTGATTGTATTTTCTCTGTGACCTCCTTGAAAATTTCCCCTGTGGTGTTTGGAGGTCGATACAAAATTATGATGAGCATGTCGGTTTGTCTTATGTGTACTGCTAGTAGCTCTGTTGTGCCGTTTGAGAATGCAACTAAAGTTTCGGTATTTGCAGCCATATCCTCCCTTAGGTAGAGTGCTACTCCTCCGTGGCTTCTGTCCTCTCTGTCGGCTCTGAATAGAGTGAAATTATGGATATTGATCTCTGCATCCAAAATGTTTTCGTTCAGGTGTGTTTCTGTGAGGGCTAGAAAAATTGAGTTGTCTTCCTCTGCAATTTCTCCCAACATAGGGACTTTACATTGATTGTTTCGTGGGTAAAGTCCTCTGATGTTGCCCACAACAAAACTAGTTAGTGGTAGTTGCACCTTCCTCTGTGGTTCATGTCTGGCCCCTCGGTTTGGGCTAGGAATCTCTCCATAATCACTTGAGACCGTTTTTCCACTTCCAGAAGACGTCCCATTACTACCTCTAAAAAAGCACCTTGGTCGGGCATAGCCGTGTGTACCGCTGCTGGTCTGGCCTTGTGAGTTTGCTGGATGGTTGGCCAGCTTCTGAGGGCATTGCGTTGACTTTCTATTTTTTCCTCATATGTTGGTGTGTAAGCAAATTCCCTTTGAATGTGTCCTGTAGCGTGTTCCCTTGGTCTGTTGACGTTGTTTCTTGGCGTCAGTATTTTGGTTCCCTTGATGTGTGGAAGATTGCAGTCTCTCATAGTACATGCCCTTTTGTTGAGTGAGATTCTGCATACATATGGGTGGTAGTCGATGCATTTCCATCCACGCTTGCAACCTATTCTTTCATCCCGCCCGTGCTTCATGAATTTTGCACATATTTTTGGGTGGTCTTGTTTGCATCCCCTGCCCACTACTCCGTATCGGCATTCATTTCTTAGGTAGAAATTGCATACTTCTATTCTTTTCCTCCTAATATCGGTGCCCCTGTAATCAGCTCTGGGCCTAGGTCTCCATGAATTTGTATTTACAGCACTAACCTCCCCTGTTCTACTGTATGTAGGAGCATTTTGGCCGCATCCGTTGCATGTGGGGTGTGTGCTCGTTGGGGTCCCCGACCTCACCTGTCTTGCTGCATTTTGAGGGGGCTCTGCCGTGTCTGCTAGTGTTGCGGTGGGGGGGCTATGTGCATCTGGCATTGTGATGCTAATATTTCCTGGTGTGTTCCCCATCCCTAGATCTAGGCCTATAGCCACGTTTGGTGAGTTACTGGTATGGGGGTTGTCACCGTCACTCTTGCCTAAGGCTACTTCTGGGCTTATGGGTAGGCCTTGGCCTAGGTCAGTGTCCCCAGTTAATTCCTTGGTTGTTGGAGTAGGCCTATTGTCAGCTGGCGTGTTGGTGACATCTTTGTTGCTCTGGGGCTGAACATGGATTTTTCTTACCTTACTTATCGCTCCAGATTTGATTATTCGTTCCTTGTGTTGGAGAACGGCTGCTTCTGCCTCGGCCACCCACTCACCTTTTGTGTCAAGCTTTGTTAGGGAGCATGTTTTGCACATGAATTTCCTTGCCGTTTTTGCATAGTTGAGAATTTGATAGGCAGGGAGTTCTGTGCAAAAATAGTGCAGCCAATCCTGGCAGTAGTCGCATTGGATTGCATTTTTTTCACCTGCGAACTTGATTCCGCAGTCGGGGCACTCTGGGTCGGGTTTGTTTTGATCCCCGGCCATTGTTGGCGTCATGTTCTTAGTCACTGTTTTTTTTTTTTTTTTTTTTCTCTTATTTTCACTTCAATCCTTCTGTTTCGGTCTGTACCTTACTTTTATATTAGGTTTTTCCGAGGGTTTAACACATTTTCATATGATCTTTAGAGGTATCGATAACTGGAAGTACCGTATTGACAACCTTGTTACGAAAAAGACATTTTAGTACCATACTTTTTTATTAGGTTTTGCCGAGGGTTAAAACAAATTTTCTTATGATCTTTAGAGCATATAGATTCAATATTTATCTTCAAAAATATATCAACAAAATTTGTGGTATTAAAATAACATTGAACCCCCAATTTTGTGAATACCCGAGCCAACTTTTGACAAAAGCTGGCTCGGATTTCACGGGGTGGAGTGGGTAGAACCTAGGTAATTGTTTAGTGTATGTCCTCCTCTCCCCCCTTCCCCCCCACCCCCCTCTCACCAACCCCCTACAACCCCCTGTTGTTTTTATGAAGCCTAAGAAAAGGGAAATGCTTAAAAACCCCTTTTTGTCATTTTTGAGACCCTATGAATTTACATGTTTTCGTAATCGAGACTGAAAATAAAAAATGGAGTATTAAAGTAAATGGATTTTTGAGCACAGACTAAACCAAAAATACACTAATTACATACCGGTAGCTGGTCCTTAACCTAACCTAACCTACACTCTGGGACCATCCACATTTGTTTCGTTTCCATTTCCCAATCACCATTGTTTTTTGGCATCTCTACCTTTTCTTGTTTAAGTCAAAGGAAGCACTTTGTCCACACTTTTCACAGTTTTTATGGTCTAAAATAAGACCATGGCTCACACAAAGGTTGTAGAGGTCGTCGGCTGCATCTTTGTATCGACGATAGAAATTCTGGATTCCACCATCACACTTTTCACAAGACAAGTTAGACATGTTAATCGCTGGCTGGATACTAGAACAATGAGAATGACCCCTTGACCCCACGCGGGTCCTCTAGGGTCACCGAAAGTTCGAGAACAATAAATAAAAACTGAATTAACAATTACGCATATTTTAGATAAAATATAATATCTGCAACCTCAAAAATCACAAATAATACTTATTGGTATTAATAAAAACCTATATATATTGTTAAAGTAGTATAAATAACTAGATAATTGGTTTGTAATTTCACACTTACCGCCGGCCCTCTAGCGGCCTAAAATCCAACGACCGCTACCACCCGCACGCCACCTGTCGGTCAATTAAGGAAATACGCATACAACGGAGCATTTAGAGTAGGCAACAGGTCGCTCCAAACCCAAAATGTAAACACACATCCGTGGACTTACTCTAATACCGGTACCGCGCACTTCTCAAAGTTTTGTATTTGGTTTAATATACACTTCCCAGGTCATTTGAACAGTTCTATTGCTTCTATATATCATATAATACACCATAGAATACATTTTTAATAACTAGAAAAAGAGGACTTCGATGAAACAATTACGAAAAATATTTATCATTCAGTGAATGCCATGAATGGAGGATTTAGCCTAGCCTACATTAGGCTAGCAGCATTAGCGAGGAAAGTCAACAAAATTGTGGTAGTTCAAATCTAGGTTCTTATCTTAGCTTATAATTTTTGTTCTTGCTAGCCTAGAGGCTAGAGCCCCAGACCTGGCAGACCAAGCTATTAGTCAAACTTCGGTCAATATACAGCAGACGCTACAATATAGGTAGCAAATTTCTAATGGTAGTTTTGGGTTCCTATCATCATATGCTTCATTTCTATAGGTATGTGTATGCAGAAAATGAAATCAGAGAAGCATGGAAGGTACACTATGAACAATTGCTAAATGTAGAGTTTGAATGGGATAAGGAACAGCTTAGTATCGAAAAACCAATATCTGGGCCCCCTCCTTTGATAGCACCAGCAGTAGTGAGCGACGCAATCAATAAAATGAAGGACGGTAAAGCTCCAGGTTGCTCCGACATTGTCGCTGAGATGATAAAAGCCTCAGGGGAGACTGGTGTAAACTTAGTCATTGAGTTGATAAACACCATTTTAAAGATGAGAAAATCCCAGAGGATTGGCTCAAAAGTGTAATAGTAAATATATACAAAGGAAAAGGGGATGCGCTAGATAGAGGAAATTATAGGCCATAGGGGCCTGAAAATGCTTGACCAAATCATGAAGGTCTGTGAGAGAGTTCTTGAGGGTTTGATCAGGCAAAGCATCTCTATTGATGATATGCAGTTTGGTTTTATGCCAGGACGGGGTACAACCGATGCTATCTTCATAGTCAGGCAGATACAGGAAAGATACTTACTAAAAGGCAGGGATCTTTACTTTATGTTTGTAGACCTGGAGAAGGCCTTTGATAGGGTGCCTAGAGATGTTGTGCAGTGGGCTATGAGGAAACTTGGTGTGGAAGAGTGGCTGGTGCGTGTGATAATGAAGATGTATGAGGATTCGCGAAGTGCGGTGAGGGTGAAGGGTGTACTGAGTGATGAGTTCGCAGTCCGTGTTGGAGTCCATCAGGGTTCAGTGTTAAGCCCCCTCCTCTTTATTATGGTCTTGGAGGCACTGTCTAGAGGTTTTAGAGGCGGACTCCCGATGGAACTGTTTTATGGAGACGATTTAGTCCTAATAGCTGACAGTATGCAAGATGCTGAGGCCAAATTCAGAGAGTGGAGAGAGGGCATGGCGAGCAAGGGTTTAAGAGTCAATATTAACAAAACCAAGGTTATGCATTGTAGATTGAGACGAGGCAATGTGGAAAAGAGCGGTGCATACCCATGTGCAGTGTGTGGAAAGGGAGTGGGCATTAACTCAATTCAATGTAGCATCTGTCGATGTTGGGTACACCATGGGAGTAAGCGCTGTAGTAGAATAAAGGCATTCTATGCCGAAGGATAAGTCAGAAATAGAGAAATTTGAGTGCGTAGTGGGCAAAGGCGAGCTTGTGTTAAGTGATGATCCTGTGGCTGTGAATTTTGGAAATGAGTCTTTGGAGCTGGTGAACAAGTTTTGTTACCTAGGAGATACCATCTCTGCCGGTGGTGGGGCCGAGGCTGCCACTGTTGCTAGAATTAGGTGTGGCTGGGGGAAGTTCAGAAAACTGATGCCAATCCTGACCATGAAAAGAATGCCTCTCCCCCTGAAGGGAAAGGTGTATGCCTCATGTGTTAGAAGTGCAATGGCGTATGCCTCAGAAACATGGGCCGTTAAAGTAGAGGATGTCAACAGAATGGAGCGTAATGAGATGGATGTGTGGGGCCAGGCTACAGGATAGAATAAATGTTGAGCTGAAGAGACGTTTAGGTATAAAGAGTATTAGCGAGGTGATGCGTACAAGTAGACTGGGATGGTATGGACATGTGGAGAGAATGGATGAACAAAATTGGGTGAAAAAATGCAGGTCTGTGATTGTGGAGGGAGCTGCACCAAGGGGTGGACCGAGGAAGACCTGGGATCGGACTATACGCGCCAATCTCAAATCTAAGAACTTGACAAGTGAAGCAGCCCTTAACAGGGTTGCCTGGAATGCCGCCATTAGGACAAGAGACTGTTAACACTTGGTCTTAAAATTTTATGTATGTATGCCTAGGCCTAGGCCTATAGCCTACTTATACATTTAGGTTAGGTTAGGTTTTGGGAAGGATGTAGTTACTGGGTGTACCATTACCGACATACAACATAAATCATCCATAAATACTTATAATAAAATAAAAAACTTCAAATCTTGTCTTCCCCATGCTTTATCAAGATTACTTTCAAACTTCCTTACTGATTCGGAATCGACTACATATTGGGGCAGTGCGTTCCACTCATTTACCACTCTATCACAAAATGAGTTCTTTGCCTTTTCAAGCCTATTTCTTTCTTTGTAAATTTTCTTAAGAGTGTCCTCTCGTTCTTGTTCCCTCCCGCATCAAGAAGATACCTTCACACACATCCTCATCATACTTTCCTGACACTATCTTAAAAGTCTCTATCATATCCCCTCTCTTTCTCCTATATGCCAGTGTCGGAAGTCCCAGTGTCCTCAACCTCTGCTCATAGCCCGCGTTCTTCAACGTTGGTACTAGCTTGCTAGCTCTCCTCTGCACTTTCTCCACTGCTTCTATATCCTTTACCATATATGGAGCCCACACCTGGTTCGCATATTCCAGGTGCGGCCTAACCAGCGCTGTATAGAGATTCCTGAATATTTCTTCGTCAAGTGACACAAATGTCCTCCTTATCAGCCCCATAATTCTATTGGCTTTGTTTATCTTTTCCGCTAAATGTTCTGAGAAATTGAACTTATTGTCTATCACTATATCCTATATCCTTTTCTGCATTCACTTCCTCCATCGCTTCATACATACTGTATCCTACCTTGTCTATCTTGCTAGTCCCAATCCGCATGTACAATACTTGCATTTTTTTGGATGAAAAGGCATTAACCAATGTTCAGACCATCCCTTCATGCCCTCCACATCTTCCTTACTCCTCACTCTTCTATACAGCTTAGTGTCATCTAGAAGTTTCATGGACGATAGATACTATGTTGGTGTACATGTAATTACTGTCGCAAATTTACTATAAGTGAAATACGAGAAACTGATGGATTGTTCACCGATAAACAGGGAACGTGAGCTGGGTTTAGACCAGGGGTCAGCAACCTGCAGCTCAGGAGCCGCATGCGGCTCTTTCAGGACACTTGTGTGGCTCCAGAAGCTTCAGAAATAATAATTTATCCTTCAAAATGAAGGCATCATATATCACATTCAAGACAACATTAGATTTGTTTATTCAATTTTGAAAAGTTGTATAGGTATCAATCGTTTTGATTTCTAGAAATGTGACGCATGTCTTTCCTAAGCTTGTGAATACCAGGATATTGAACAATATCACTAGGCCTATAATTTGTTTAGTTCAGAATTAGGGTATATTCTCTTATTTCTAAAGTACTGTGGATTTCGGTTGATGAGACAATTTTTTTTTTTTTTTTTTATTGCGGCTCCGACAATAAATTTGTTTTATGAAACTTTAAAAAAATGGCTCTTCTAGCTTTAAGGGTTGCCGACCACTGGTTTAGACCGTCGCGCACCCATAAACAGGGAACGTGAGCTGGGTTTAGACCGTCGGTTAGTTTTCGGTTAGGTTAGGCTAATGTTGAAAATACTAAAATGCGACGGTCCTCGGTATTAACCCATCAGACCCGGTTGGGCTCTGAGGCACCCATAACAAACGCGGCCCGCGGACCCCGGAAGGGCTCTGAGGCTCCGGCAGCTTGAAAGCCTGTAAGCTTGTTTTGAAAGCCGTCCGTCCGACGCATATAAACACAGCCGGTATGCCCGACGCCGCGCACCTCCGAACACAAGAAGGAGAGGCGTCGTTTGTTTGTGTGTGACTGTATGTTGTTGCTTTAGTAGTGAAAAGTGGCTCATATGGCTGACAACGCCACAAAGTTCTCTCCACAGAAATCGTCATCACAACTGAACCAGTTGACTTAGAGAGCTCTACTCAATGCCATTCTACAGGTACGAAACACATCTACGCTTGGGGATGCGCGGGAATGCGGAAGCAGTCAAAATAACAAGGATACGGTAGCCTAGGCGTAGACGTTTTTCGGCCAAAACCCCCGGGTTTCGGGAAAATTATAGAATACAATAGCCGGGGCTGGAGGGTTAAACAACACCGTATATCAAATAAAACTAAAAAAATCAAATAAAATTAACTAGTAAAAAGGCTGTCCGGGGTCTCTTCAATTTTTACCATAAAAAGTATAGGCCATAGAAATGAACCATATGATGATAGGAACCCAAAACTACCATTAGAAATTTGTTACCTATATTGTTGCGTCTCCTGTATATTTACCCAATCTTCCATCACAAATATTTCATGAAATAATAAAAAAAAAATCCTAATTATCCTATTCATCAGTTCTTGATAATGCACTTCCGACGCCACTTACTTGGGGTGATTCCGTCCTCTGTAGACGCTGCTAAGGTGGGCCTCCGCACTACTACACTACTCTACACTACGCGTAGTGTAAACAAGGATGGTGGTACGCCCGCACTTAACATTCTTGCCGTAAAGACTTCCCCTATTTATTAGTGGCCCCTTCATCATTGACGATGCGCCTTATGTAGGTAATGGCCAATCTTTGAACACCAAGCTTGCTGTTCAAACTTTCCGCCCAGGAGAACTCAAAATACGATTGCCTTACATCGTGAGCGAAACGCTCTTAATAACCACTCACGGACTCGTCCTTATGATGTGGGTCCACTACTAGAAGAAACTAGTAAAATAAATAAATAAAAATTAAACTCGACCTAGCTTGCGCTTTCCAGGCGTCTGCTGTTGGGTACCGCTCGCCATCTTGTTGACCCCGAGCGCTCTTCCTTAACACTCCTGGGCCCGCATAGGTAACACGGGTATCCCCGACGCTCCTGCCAACACCCCATTTCGTCACTTTTCTTCATCATATAGTGAGTCCTTGCTCATTTGTCCATGACAGTGCTGAAGTTAGGTTAGATTATCGATCAGGTGTAGGCCGAGTGTTACATACGGGCCCTGGAGACTATTTTTCTGGGTCTAAGCATTAAGTTAATTAAGGAGTGCTCTTGTGATAAGTCAAGTCACCCTAATGCGTTGTTTTTCTTTATCCTAGCCCCCTATTAGTTCACATATTAGTCATGAGGCTTCTTTTAGGGTGAACTAGAGCCTGTTGCTCGGTCCCTTAAGGGTGTGCAACGAGTATGCTTCGGGGCTAGTGCCTTTGGATTTTCTCACTTAGTTGAGGGATCCGGCACGAAGCCATTCTACACAGCAATCTACAGGTAGCGGGGTCGACGCTGGATCGCAGATTTGAGCCATTGACGTCATCATCACCAAGGGCTCTCATCTAGTTGGCCTCATTAGGTTGCATACCCGGTATATAGATATGGTTAAAGGGTCTTTTAACTGATTATTGATTATTTTCATAATATATAACCATACCATGTATGTAAAAGTCGTTCATCCCTATATATATATATACAATGAAGGGTTATCCTTCCGACGGAATTTTTATGGTTCAGTACTACTGAACATTAAAACAATGACGTATCTCAGGGTGTTCCATGGGGTCCCCGCCGGAAAACACTCAGAACGAGATAAAAAACATTCAGACACATTGTTCATCCCTATATATATATATATACAATGAAGGGTCACCCTTCCGACGGGATTTTTTATGGTTCAGTACAGTACTACTGAACATTAAAACAACAAAGTATCTCAGGGTCTCAGGGTGTTCCGTGGGGTCCCCGCCGCAAAACACTCAGAACGAGATAAAAAACATTCAGACACATTGTTCTTCCCTATATACCGGTATATACAATGAAGGGTCACCCTTCCGACGGGATTTTTTATGGTTCAGTACTACTGAACATTAAAACAACAAAGTATCTCAGGGTGTCCCGTGGGGTCCCCGCCGGGAAACACTCAGAACGAGATAAAAAACATTCAGTATTCACCGCCGTGTACGGGTCTACTTTGAATTCAAGTTGGGTTATTTAAGGCATATAGTATAACTCCGGCGGGTCCGGCTGACTACTAAAAATAAGGAATTAAAATTTAGAAGGGCAAGGGCGACGCCCCCCCTCCTCATAATTACGTATTCCGCCGCCAATAAAATAACAAACAACAATGCGTTCTTCTGGCCTAAGACAGACAAATTCAATCTCCCGCAACTGACACAGTTGACAAATTAATTTGATTTGGGTATGTAGTGCCAGCATGTCACTAACAAATAATTCGATTTTCGAAGGATAACGGCGACGCGCCCCCTCGTAATCACGTTTTATGCCACCCACAATTAACATCTTTTGGCCTTAACCCCTCAGACCCGGTTGGGCTCTGAGGCATCCATAAAAAACACCCCCGCGGAACCCGGAAGGGCTCTGAGGCTCCGGCAGCTTGAAAGCCTGTAAGCTTGGTGTGCGAGGCGTCCGTCCGACGCATGTAAACAACAGCCGGTTGGACCGACGCCGCGCATCTCCGACCACAAGAAGGAGAGGCGTCCTTGTTCGTGTGTGCCTGTATGTTATTGTTAAGTGGTGAAAAGTAGTGTAAGGTGGTTGATATCGCCACAAAGTTATCTCCATGGAAATCGTCATCACAACTGAACCAGTTGACTTAGAGAGCTCTACTCAACGCCATTCTACAGGTACGAAACACATCTACGCTTGGGGATGCGCGGGAATGCGGAAGCAGTCAAAATAACAAAGATACGGTAGCCTAGGCATAGACGTTTTTCGGCCAAAACCCCCGGGTTTCGGTATGGAATACATAGCCGGGTCTGATGGGTTAAACAGAAGACCATTCCGCTGGCCGATTTCAAACAAGTGGAGAACCACAAATCGCTGCGCGAAATCAAGGCAACACAGTAGCCGCACAAATCACGGCAACGCCGGGAAATAAACTCACCCTTTTCGATCTTGTAGCTACCAGTTCAACTGTTTTGCTTTATCATGGGCGAATTACCCGCTGGATATAGAATACAAAAACTCTGTGTTAGAGCTTGAAGATCGCCGGGGTTGATTCATGTATCACAAGACGAATGAGGTCGGTGTTTTTGTTTGGCACTAGGGTAAGAAGTTTATTAATTGGTAGCACATAATAGGCTACACAATACTTACTTACATTTCGGGGAAATGTTTAACGTAAAGGGAATTAAGATTGTTTAAATGTTACTCAAACTTTATTCCTTTTTTACAAATTAGTAGCTCACCCTTTTCGATCTTGTAGCTACCAGTTCGACTGTTTTGCTTTATCATGGGCGAATTACCCGGCGGATATAGAATACATAAACTCTGTGTTAGAGCTTGAAGATCGCCGGGGTTGATTCATGTATCACAAGACGAATGAGGTCGGTGTTTTTGTTTGGCACTAGGGTAAGAAGTTTACTAATTGGTAGCACATAATAGGCTACACAATACTCAATTAGATTCCGGAGGAATGTTTAACGTAAGGGGAATTAAGATTGGTTAAGTGTTATTCAAACTTTATTCCTTTTTACGTAGAGATATACAGTATAATTATATTAATTATTCCAGTCTAGCGTGTCCTTATGAGCATTGATTCTTGAAAAAAATTCTCACACAGGTTCGAAAGTGAAACACCTAGGAAGATGAATATCTCTGTGGCGGTGAGGAGGTAATCATAGATAAGAGTATTTTCTCTTTCTGTGCAGCTCTGGGCTGTCAGAGATTAGCGATTATGGGGCACTTCCTCTGGGGGAAGTGTGTCCCTTACCTAGACCATTCGAGAGGTTGGTGGTTATCAAAAGCTTGTCCCAAATGTTCAGCCCTCCGCACTGCCTTGATTAACAATGGAGATAGTCAATGTAAGGCTATCCTTCAACACATTAAAATTTGAATAGGTAACATATTGTAAGACAATGGCTCATAAATCCCTCCAGTTGGATGATCAAACTCTGAGGATTCATTAATGTGTCCAGTTATTACCCCACCCCTTCCGGGATCTTCTTCGGAAGACACTTCCTCCCGCCACCGAAAGAGACCTCGGACCAAAACCCCGTCAGATGACCAGGAGGCTAAGAGGTCCCGCTCGAACTTGGACTCCGCATTAGCTACCGGGGACAAGTCAAAGTCGAGCCGGCATAAGACGTCCTCCTCATCAAGAAGGAAGACAGCTGAGGACCCGTCAAAATAAAGACAGAAATCCTCAGCGGAAAGAGAGACATCAAGAGACACGTCTAGTGCAGTCTCAGGCTATTCCCCCAATTTACTAAACCTACACCGGAACGTGTCGTTCTACCTGTGTCAGGGAAAGAAAGAAGTGGCAGTGTAGTTTTCTTACCGGCGGAGACATGAGAGCTCCCCAGACCGGCATTCACAAACAGATACATATGAAACCGATGCACGGGTTGATGAGTCTCGGTGGGAAACTCAACCAACCCCATCAACCCGGTCAACGGGATCACTAACGAAGGGGCCACTTAGAGATATATACCAACAGGGGGGTTATAGTAAGGGAATGGGGTCTAGCCAAAGACCAGTCTCTCAACTATCTGGGACACAGGGCTCCCAGATATCACAATCAGTACTTCCTCCACTATACGCCCCAACCTCGCACACACCTTGGTTACAGGTGAATTACCTGTCCCGGAACACTGGGTTATAGAGGGAAGGGTAAAGAAGAAATTTAAGGGCAAGAAACATTTGGGAGAGGTACTTGATGTTGTTATTAAGGCCTTCCCAAAAAATTTCAATCCCGAGTTTTTTGTGTACTGTACTCATCATCCCCCACCTTGCCTCCTACTTCTGCCGGAACACTGTTTTGGACTGAAGGGTTACATGTGTAGCATTAAGGCAGAAAGTCTAGTTTTAAACTGATTTTGGGATATAAAAAAGGAGGGGGGGGGGGGGGATCCTAGCTAAGGACTCTGCCTGCCTCTGAAATGAGACAAAATGTAACGAGTATTAAGGTCATATGATAATCCGTTCCTTAGGCTAAAGTAAGCCTACTCAGGAACATGGATTAATTTTTAGGTGAAACACTATGGATGCAATAGGGTTTCCAATATATTCAATGATCTCAGGAATTAGAATTAGAGTAAGAGTACGAATATTTTGGTAATACAGTACCTAAGGCCATGAATATGTAGGCCTACATATTAATAAAATTGGGTGATAATGAATGTTTCATTTAACCTGGGATATATAAGTCAAATGACTAGTTTATTCTGGTGTTACACCAACTGTTCTATCACACTTAAAAGGTGCTACCACCACAGGCTTTCCTTAAGAAAAGGCACCTGTAAATAAGAGTGTATTTGGTGAGGAGACTTTCGGCGAAGATCGGTAGAAAATTATTCTTATCCAATATCTTTACAGCTACCTTAGTCTCTAACGAGGCATAGAGAACAATTAATTTCCTCCTAGACCAACATCCTGCCACCACTACTGAATTCAAGGGTGAGCAGGCAGCTAAACAAAGTTTCATAACTAAAAGTCCCTTTCGTGGTCAGTCACAGTTCAATCAGTCAGCCAAGACTTTCACAACCCCTGCTCATACCGGGACACCTAAAGGGCACGGTTACCTCAGGGGTAGAAGGAGGTGGTTTCGGGGCCAACATAGGGGTAAACCCAGTAGGGATGGTAGCAAGACCTCCCATCCCCCCATGCCAAGGTCAGAGTCACATTCCTCCTCCAAGATCTGAGACACACCACAGGACTCTCTCACTCCCAGCGCCAAGGCAAGGCGAGACGGATCCGAGAGTAGTACTGCCGGACAAGACCAGTCATATGACTGGCAACTCCCGAGATTATTTCCGGGCATAGCCCCGGCGAACATGGGCAAGGACAGTGGTCCCGGCGACCCCGTTTACGTTTTCCCCACAGAATTCAATCATTTTCCATTGAAGGCGGGATCCATTATCGAAGAGAGGGCACAAAGGCAGATCATAATCCCCAGTCCTACGTCAATGCCAGTTCCATATCCCGGTTGTTTTTGGTGCCAAAGAGGGACAGTGTTCAGATGAGGCCGGTGATCGACCTCTCATATCTCAACACCCACATTCACAATCAGTCAGTCAGGATGCTGACGGTGAATCAGATCAGGTAGTCACTCCCGCCGCAGGGCCGGATGTGCTCAACAGATCTGAAAGATGCCTATTGGCATGTCCCAATCAACAAACGTTCTCAGAGGTTTCTAGCCTTACACAAGGGGAATCAAACGTTTGTCTTTCAAAGAATGCCCTTTGGATTATATCTAGCACCCCGAGTTTTTCACAAAACTAGTTCGACAGGCGTTAATACCATTGCTCAAACAGGGAATCATGATTTTGGTACCTAGACGATTGGCTAGTGGTAGCACAATCAAAGATAAAGCGCCTTCATCATGTGTTCAACTAGTGTTAGACCATGTTAAAACCTTTAGGGTTCAGGGTAAACTTAGGAAAGTCATCTCTCCTCCCCACCAAGCAAATCCAGCGGGTGGGCCTTATCTGGGATACCGAGTTACTAACTCTGAGTCAGAGTGTGGACAACTGTCAGAAATTTTGCAGGAAACTCTCCCGGTTTCTCAACTCGTGGACGACAACGAAGAAATTCTGGGAATCCCGGGTGGGCTCACTAAAATTGGATACAGCTGACGGTACCGTTAGGTCGTCTGAAGGTCAAAAAAGAATTATCTTGGAAGGAAACAAGTGTTTGCCACTTTCACAGGCGGAAACACTAAGGACAATTCCAACTTTAATCCACAACCTCCTGACGGCTTGGGCGAAGCCAGAAGTAATTCACTCCTTGACTTAAGACAGCTCCACCTCCGACGGTTTGGGTAGATACAGACGCGTCAGGAACCCTGGGACCATCAGGGTCAGGGTCGATGATCAACTTCAAATCATCTTCATATCAATGCCAAGGAGTTGCTAGTCCCACTATTCTTTTTACAGGAGCACAGCATGAGCCAGGCGGGAAAGTCCCTAGCCTTCAGAATGGACAATTTGACCGCAGTGACTTGCATTCAAAAGCAAGGGTCAGTAAGTTCAAGAGTGTTACAAGGGTTGTCGTAAAAGATATTTCGTCAAGCCGCGAGGCTAGGGATTTATCTTCATGCAACATATCTGCCCGGCGTGGCGAATGTATGGGCGGATGCTATGTCCTGGAGACAGAGCACTCAAGTAGAATGGGCTCTCAGACAAAACATCTTTCAAAAGTTGATTGTAGAACCCTACCATCCACAAGTAGACTTGTTCGCATCAGAAGCATGCCACAGGCTGCCCCAGTACCTCACACGCCGGAATCTCACTCCGGCCCGGGGGGGGGGGGGGGGGGGGTCCGGATGCATTGCTGGTAGAGGGGAACAAATGGGGCTCCATTTATCTGTTTCCACCTCCAGACGCATCCTTAATGTGCAAAGTAGTTCACAGACTACAGGATTATCGGAGCATGGTCTCGATGATCACGCCCTGGTGGCCGGCTCAAGTGTGGTACAACCAGTTGAAGATGTGGTGCGAGAACCCGGTGTCGCTCCCGATCTCGTATTTCCACTTAGAGACAATCGGAAACCTCAAGACCTCGCTGACTTTCGCCTTGTGGATATTCAGGAGGCCAAGTGGCTAGGCCAGTTTGGGGAAACCGTGACTCACAGGTGGATTAATCAATATGCTCTATCAACACGACGACAGTACCAATCACACTGGAAGTCATTTACTAGCTGGGGATGAGGAGGATTATGAATTTGAAGGCTTTATCACCGAGGACAAGGATGATCAGTTGGCAAGTATGAAAAAACAATTAATGGGTCTTGTGAGATGGAGGGGAGTGATGGAAAATTGGAGGAAGGAGTTAGGGGCTAAAGTAGAAGTTTTGTCCGATATGTGTGGCGTTACTAGCGGGGTGGATAGGCCTAGGCCAGTAAGTGACAGCCTAGAGGCAGTGATGGCCAGAGTAGACGAGTTAGCGTCGGAAAATGTGGCACTCAAGGCTCAGCTTAAGGAATATGAGGGCCACCTGAGTGAGGAAGTAAAAGGAATTAGTGAGGTAAAAAATGAGTGGACAAGGGTAGAGAGTGCCACGATGGTAGCCCTTGAAGAAATTGTGAAGGAGCAGAAGGAAGAGAGAGAAAAGGAAAAGAAAGAGTTTGAAAAAAATGTAGTGCAAGTTTTAAAGAAGAAAGAGAAGGTAGTGAGAGAGACAATAGATAGAGGTAAGTGTGTAGTAATCTTTGGAGATGTGGAAGAGCACCTGGCAGATATGAAGGTAAGAAAGGAAAGGGATGTTGTGAAAGTCAAGGGGATACTGGATTACTTAGACGAGGGTTATGGATGGGTAAAAGAACTGGAGGAGGTGAGAAGGTTAGGAATATATAAGAAGGGCGAGATGAGACCACTAAGAGTGGAACTAAAGTTTAGATCAACAGCAGAAGCAGTAGCCAATGTGAGCTGGAAATTAAATTCGACAGAGCTGAATCATATAAGGGTAAAAAAGGACCTAAGTGTAGAAGAACGAGAACAGTTAAGGGAACTCCAAGCTAAGGCTGATGAAGAGAATGGAAAGTTGTCTGAAGAGCAAAAGAAGAAATTTTTTTGGAGAATAAGGGAAGGGCAAGTAAGGAAGTGGTACATCAGGAGCCACCAAGAACCGAAAGTAAGAGGAGTGATAGGGAAAGAGACAGAGAGACAAGTACGAAGTCAAAGCAAGGAGACGGAGCGAGAGATAATGCAGGGAGCAGGGGACCGGAGAGAGAGCCAGGATGTGGTGGAGAGGGTGGAACAGAGGGAGAGAGAGGGGGGAGGAGAATAGAATTAGTGGGGGAGGTGGAACTGGGTCAGGGAAGGGATGGAGGAGGAGGAGGTGAACCTGGTAGGAGGCAGAGAGGGAAGAGAAACAAGGAGGTGGATTCAAATATACTGTGCTACTACACTAATATAGATGGAATAAACAGTAAAAAGGTAGAGTTAGATAATATATTAAGAAAAGATCAACCACAGATAGTCTGTTTGACAGAGACAAAGCTGAACCAGGACTTTGACAGCAACATAGTGTTTAGTGAAGGATATAATATATGGAGAAATGATAGAAAGGGTAAAAGGGGAGGTGGAGTGGCAGTATTAGTTAAGAACCCTATGACAGCAAAGCACGTGGAGTTAAATAATGACAAGGCAGAAATAATGGCAGTTGAACTCAATGATATAGAAGGAAAAAAGCTAGATATAGCAGTAGCTTACATGCCACCAAAGACCAGAGCATGGAGGGAGTTGGAGTTTGAGGAGATGGTAGAGGATATGATTCAGTCGTTGAGAAGATTGCTTTTAAGGAAGAATCGATTGATCTTGGTAGGAGATTTCAACTGTAGTGAGGTTGATTGGGAATCGGGAGATGCAGGGCCAAATCAGAGATCTTGGGGAAGTCGGCTAGTGGAGTTGGTTACGGAAAATGTACTTACACAACATGTGAAGGAAAATACAAGAATGAGGGGTAATAACGAACCTTCTAAACTCGATCTGATTTTTACAAAAGATCCTCACGAAATTAGTGATATAAACTATCTATGTCCTGTAGGTAAAAGTGATCACCTATTACTAAAATGGAAGTTGACCTCGAGTAATGCCAATAGATTAGACAATAGCTACATAAATGACAGATTAAATTATAGTAAAGCTGATTATGTATCCTTGAAAAGATATTTAGAGGGAGTAGATTGGGATCTTATTTTGAAGGAACGGGACGTACAAGGTAAATATAGTAGATTCCTCGAAATTTATAGAGTAGGAACCAATATGTTTGTCCCAAGATATAAAACTGGAAATTTTACTAAGCAGAAAGATTGGTTTAATTTGAAATGCAAAAGAGCTTTGGGTAGGCGTGATGCAGCTTGGGCTAGATTAAGAAGAAGGAACACTGAGAGTAATCGGAATAAATATAAACAGGAGAGGAATAGATATGTTAACATAATTAGGCAAGTTAAAATGAACTATGAGAAGAACATAGTAAATAAATGTGAAAGTGACCCTAGATTATTTTATAAATATATAAACAGTAAGTTGAAGGTAAAGAAACAAATTACTAAATTAAGAGTTGATGCTAGGACGTATGAAAATGTATCGGACATGTGTGAGGTAATGAATAACAAATTGGGGTCAGTTTTTACTAGAGAGGAAGGTTTGACGAACCACAGGCGGGAGTACTGGAGAGTGGTCTTAGTAAGATTGAAATAACTAGAGATGAGCTGTTATCTGCGATGAGAGGACTTGAAGTAAGGAAAGCTATGGGACCGGATGAAGTGTCTGCCTGGGTTTTAAAGGAGTGTGCAGAGCAATTAGTGGAGCCAGTGAGGGACATAATTCAAGCTTCCTTAGATAAAGGACAGGTTCCTGTTGAATGGAAAAGAGCAAATATCATCCCGATATACAAGAATGGAAACCCTGAGGACCCTCTAAACTATAGACCAGTTTCACTTACTAGTATTGTATGCAAGATTTGTGAAAAGCTAATTAGGAAGAGATGGATGAAAATGTTGGAGAGAAAGAAGATAATAACCCCAAAGCAATTTGGATTCAGAGAAGGGACATCTTGTGTTACCAGTTTGCTATGTTATTACAGTAGGGTGATAGATGTACTCCAAGAAAGAGGCGGATGGGTGGACTGCGTCTACTTAGACCTTTCCAAAGCATTCGATAAGGTACCACATAAGAGATTGTTATCTAAGCTTGAGACGCTAGGATGTGTCAGGGGGAGTTTGCTGAAATGGATGGAGAGCTATTTAACAGATAGGGAAATGAGGACCAACATTAGAGGAACTTACTCATCGTGGCGGAAAGTTGAGAGTGGTGTGCCGCAGGGATCTGTGTTGGCACCTCTCATGTTCCTTATGTACGTGAATGACCTGCCGATAGGCATAAACTCTTACATGTCAATGTTTGCAGATGACGTAAAAATTATGAGACAAATAACAAATAAAAGTAGTTGTGAGGAGCTGCAAGGGGATTTAGATAAAATATACGAATGGAGCACCAAGTGGAAAATGAAATTTAATATAAGTAAATGTCATGTGTTAAATATGGGAAGAAGTGTGAATAGACCAAATTGGGAGTACAGGATGGGAGATAATAAAATTAGCAAGGCCGAAAAAGAAAAAGATTTAGGGTTGATTATACAAGATAATTTGTCGCCAGAGAAACATATTAACAAGCTCTTTAGCGGAATGTATGCAATGGCCGGGAATATGAAAGTTGCTCTGAACTATTTGGATGAGACCATGGTAGCGAAAATTATGAAGAGTATGATTAGACCAAGATTGGAGTATGCAGCAGTGGTGTGGTCCCCGCATCTAAAGAAGCATATTCACAAGTTAGAAAGAATCCAGAGAGCAGTCACTAGATTGGTTCCAAGTCTCAGAGAACTGCCATATGAAGGGAGGCTAGACAAATTAAATCTACCGAGTCTAAAAGAGAGGAGAGAGAGGGGAGACATGATAATGATGTACAAATGTACCCGGGGGCTGGAGAGGCTGGATAGGGAGGATATATTAATTATGGATACAGGAATAACTAGAGGCCACAGTTACAAAGTAAAAAGACCTACCTTCAAGAACGATATCAGGAAGTTTAGCTTCCCCTATAGATGTATTGACAAATGGAATGGGCTGGAGGAGGAGGTGGTAGGGGCAAGGAACATCCATATTTTCAAGAAAAAATTGGATAAAAAGTAGACTGAGAGACGGGACAACACGAGCTTAGCTCAACTCCTGTAAACTACAATTAGGTAATTAGGTAAATTAGGTAAATACTACCTGGCTTGTAGAAACTGGTCAACGACAGTCCCCGGTGGCTTTGGTGTTTAATTATTTAAATTACCTATTAGACGTTCAAAGTTGTCAGTTGTCACATTAAGGAATCACCTCACAGCAATTAGGACACCATTTTTAGACCTAACTGGTTGGGCTGTACAGGAGGCGAAAGAAAAGGGATTTATGAGGTCATGCTTAAAGCTCCGCCCTCCCCCTAGTCAACTCACACCCACCTGGTCTCTTGATCGAGCCCCTGAAATGCTTCAGTCCCGTAAATATTGCAAAGATCCTCCCTTTGATCTAATACTTAAAAAGGCAATTTTTCTAATGGCACTGGCAACGGGTGGCAGAGTGTCTTGAGTTGGCGGCGATGAGTTCGGAACCAACCTGTCTAAGATTTAAAAGGCGCAACATAGGAGTACATATTGCTCCTGCTCCTAACTTTATTGATAAGAATGAACATTCTAATCATGTATTTACTGAGTTCGAAATTCCGGCTCTGAAACAGGGTGACAGGCACCATTTGTTGTGTCCAGTGCAGTCACTTGGCTTCCCGGCCATCACAGGTGGGAGCCCTCTGGGTTTCAAGGACAGGTGTCCAATTACAAAAACGCCGGCTAGCTGCGTTATTAGTGGAAGTCATTCGAGAGAGTAACCCGGGCGTGTTGGCAAGATCACACGATATCCGTAAATGGGCGGCATCACTTCGATTCCTCCATAATTACGCTCTCAAAGATATTCTGCAGACCCAATTATGGTCATCAAATCATACTTTTCTCACACGTTACCTGTCCGTCAATCTCATGAAACCTTCTCGTACATGTGTAGCATTAAGGCAGAGAGCCTAGTGTTAAGCTGATTTTGTGAAGAAGAAAAAAAGGGGAGGGGGGGGGGGGGAGTATCCTAGCTAAGGACTCCACCTGCCTCTGAAGTGAGACAAAATGTAACGAGTATTAAGGTCATGTGATAACCGTTCCCTAGGCTAAAGTAAGCCTACCCAGGAACATTGATTAATTTTTAGATGAAACACTATGGATGCAATAGGGTTTCCAATATACTTAATAATCTCAGGGATTAGATCTAGAGTATAAATATTTTTGGTAACATTACCTAAGACCATGAATATGTAGGCCTACATATTAATAAATTTGGGTGATAATGAATATTTCATATCCCCTGGAATATATAAACTGAATGAATAGTTTATTCCTGTGTTACACCAACTGTTCTACGAATCTTAAAGGCGTTAACACCACAGGCTTCCTTTAAGAAACGCCGCCTGTAACCTTCTTTTATATTTTCTTTGATATTAAACTGACCTGATTAGTACATGTTCATTGGACCGTACCCGGTTTATTAAGTGATATGTGATGTTTATGATGAATGTCCCACCTCCAGTCTTGGGAATTCAGGCGCATCGTCAATGATGAAGGGGCCACTAATAAATTATAGGTTTGAGTCCCGAAGGGATGAAGGAAAACCTAATATTTAGTAGTGGCCCCGGAATCATTGACGATTTTGGCCCTCCCTGCCATCCCCTTCCCATTCATCTGCTACATTTTGAGTCTCGATATGTCAGATTAAGGAAGAGCGCTCGGGGTCAACAAGATGGCGAGCGGTACCCAACAGCAGACGCCTGGAAAGCGCAAGCTAGGTCGAGTTTAATTTTAATTTTTATTTATTTATTTTACTAGTTTCTTCTAGTAGTGGACCCACATCATAAGGACGAGTCCGTGAGTGGTTATTAAGAGCGTTTCGCTCACGATGTAAGGCAATCGTATTTTGAGTTCTCCTGGGCGGGAAGTTTGAACAGCAAGCTTTTTTTTTTTTTTTTTTTTTAAGAGACAATGAACGGAGGAAGGAAAAACACAGATAAAACAAAAAGGTCCATGTGCCTAAAGGCATCCTCCAGTCATTAAAATGTTTGTAACAACTGGGTTTAAACATTTGTTGATTGTAAGTTTGTGGAAAGCAATTCGAGGGAAGTGAATTCCAAAGAGTAGTAGCTCTGGGGATAAATGAATTCTGATAAGCAGAAGTTCTGCATTGTGGAGGAGAAAGTGTAAATTCATGGGCGCTCTCAGCTGCCCTAGTTCTACGGGGAAAGATGGGAGAGGCGGCACAATTGAAGCAAGTTCCTCGGAACAATTGCTGTGAAAATATCTGTAGAATAATGCAAGGGATGCAACGTTTCTTCGTATGGCTAATGTAGGAGGTCCTGTGTGATTGCAGGGTTATTGTTTAATCTAATAGCTTTATTTTGAATTTGGTCCACCTGCCCCAATGCAACCACTCCACTTCCACCCCACAGAGGTGAACAGTAATCCATCTGAGAGCGCACATGACTTTTATATATTACGGCCAACCTGCTCGTCAGTGAAGAATTCTCGAACTCTGTACAGGAGTCCCAGTTTTTTAGAGGCATTCTAGCAATGCTTCTAACATAATGTGTCCATCTCAAGTTAGTAGTTAATGTTACACCGAGAATGTCAATACTAGGGGAAGTGGGAATATTTACATCATTAAAAAATATATGGGAGTCAGTGAGATTCTGTCGGTTAGAAATTGAATGTACTTGGTTTTTCTGTGCATTAAAGGAAACTAGATTCTCTTGTCCCCATTCATTAATTCTAGAAAGGTCCCGGTTCAGAGAAATTGCAGTGTTTATTTTTGAATTTATAAGATCGGGTTTGGGTGAAAGAATTGGTAAATGTGAAGGAACTGTGGAGTGTTGAGTCATCTGCGTAGGAATGTATTGGATTATGAGTGGTAGATATGAGATCATTGATATGAATGAGGAACAGAGTTGGGGCCAAAACTGATCCCTGGGGAACAACCAGCCTTTATTGAGTGAAATTGAGAATAAAGGCCATCTACCATTACACGTATTTTTCTGTTATGAAGATAAGAAGAAATTAGTGGAACTAATGATGCAAGGCCGTAGTGTGACATCTTCGACAATAAGGATTGATGCCAGACTCTATCAAATGCCTTTGATATATCCAGTGCTATTGTATGTGTTTCACCATGTTGGTCTGTAGCTTGGTTGATTTGATGCGTTAGAAGGCAGAGCATGTCTGCAGTTGATCGACATCGTCTAAAACCATATTGCCTATCACTGATTAATTTATTATTCTCCAGATGCTTAATTATGTGATTATTTAATATAATTTCAAAAACTTTGCCAAGAGTGGAAGGTATAGCCATTGGCGTGTAGTTTGATGGATCTGAAGAGGCACCTTTTTTTAGGAACTGGATGGATGTTTGCTTCTTTCCAGGTACTGGGAAGCATGAGGTATGAGTACACAGACGGAAAAATTTTGCCAATACAGGAGCGAGCACCAAGGAGCAATTCTTAAGTACTATTGGAGGAATTTCATCTGGACCAGGAGCCTTATCTACTGAGAGATTCTGCAAAATAGTTTTGACATGTCTGGTGTGGATCTTAAGTGAGGGAATTTCAGGTGAATTAAAATTAAGTACAGGGACATCTTGATTATTTCATCTAAGGTTGAGTTGGTGGAGAAATATCTGCAAGAAGGTTAGCTTTACCTCGTGGGTCACTTACAAGATTGCCAGTCGGAGATTTTAATGGTGGAAATGGATGAAGCAGTAGTGAAGTTGGATTTGAATGAGTTAAGAGTAGACCAAAATATTTTTGTTATCATTTGGATTATTTAGAAGTTTATTTGCCTGCTTATGGAGAAAGTTTGATTTAGTTAGGTTTAATACAGTTTTGGCATGATTTCTGATGTTTCTAAAGAATTAAAGGCTTCATGTGTTTTTGATCTTGTGTATGCATTGTAGGCTATTGCTTTTTGTTCAGTTACTCTAGCACAATTATGGTCAAACCATTTAGGTGAATTAGATCTTTTACTGTACTTTTGATGAGGAATAAAAGTTTCCATTCCAATTTTTACAAAATCTTGTATGTGGCTCAAGGTGGAGTGTGCATCATTAGAAAAGAAAGAGGTCCAGGGAATATCAATAAATCCTATATCCTTTTCTGCATTCACTTCCTCCATCGCTTCATACATGCTGTATCCTACCTTGTCTATCTTGCTAGTCCCAATCCGCATGTACAGTCGACGCTCGATTTAACGGACTAATAGGGGGGAGACCGAGTCCGTTGCTGGAAAAAGTCCGTAGCTGGAATATTGCCTTCGTATTTTTTTTTTTTTTTTTTTTTTATTGAGGGACACATTGTGCTGTACTGTCCCTGAAAACATAATAAAGGTCGTATTTGTCATTGATATAAATTTCACATGGGGAAAAAAAAAAAAAAAAAAAAAAAAAAAAAAGGAGGAAGGATATCCCCTGCATATCCGCTGTAGGCCTACTCCCTCCCCTCCCCATCCCGGTCTCAACCCTGACCCGTTACTGTGATATGTTGATAAGCCTTGTGCTACACCCTATTGATAATGCAAAACTATTGAACACACTTAAAAGTGTATGTTATTTGGTCTCTATATAATCTGTGAATCATTTCCGATATGATAGAACTAAGATTTTTTTTTCCACTAACTCATAATCAGCAAAAACGACACAAATGTCAATTAAAAACATGTTATAATATTTCCCCATCATTTTGTGTATACCGTGGGAAAAAAAAAAAAAAAAAATCTATCAAACGTAAATCTCCCGTCTCGGAAGCTCGGCGCCTAGACGGAGGGGAGGGTTGAACTATTTTTTTGACTATCTTATTTATTGTTTATCTATGTGCTGGAAGGATATTATATTTTTGAATTCCATCCCATTAGAAATTATTCAAAGATTACAAAAAGTCCAAATAAGACATAGTTGTTGTTGTTGTTGTTGTTCCCCAAGCTGCCTGGCCGAACAGCCCCAAGGCCCCGAGCAAGGCCAAGGCTTGGTGTTCAAAGATTGGCCATTACCTACGTAAGGCGCATCGTCAATGATTCCGGGGCCACTACTAAATATTGGGTTTTCCTTCATCCCTTCAGGACTCAAACCTATAATTTCTCCAAATCACCACACATATAATAGCCTAGGCATAAACATAAACACACAGAGGAAGATTTAAAAAGTGTTATTCTTAACTCTTAAACGGCGTGTGCTTTCAAAGATTGGCTCAAGGTCCACTAAGTCCACATTTCCTTTGCAACTATCACAAGCCCAGTCAAAATTCACCCCTTTCTCTTTCATAAGTTCATACTCTTCCCTGGTGATCTTAGTCCCACATCGTATGTGACACCAACGATCGCAACCATCGCAACTGACAGCCAGGCTATTCCCTCTTAACTCCCTGTGTACATACAATACAAGGATATCTTGGAGCCATCTTCGGTACCGTATATTCTTATATATTCTGAGTTGCCCATCAGAAAGGCAATCTTTTATATGAAGGCAAACCAGTGTTGCCACGAATCCCGCATTTTGGTATTTATGGTATTCCGAGATATTTCTATATGATGAACGATATGTTTTAAATTTACTACCATATTCTATTTCACTTATTCATGAATTATTGATAACTTAAGAAAACAGAAGTTTGAAGCAATTCATTTGTGTGAATAATGATTATAATGATTCACTATTATAATAATGTCTGTATATCATAAAATATTAGGATATAGTTATATTTTAATTAAATTAATTAAAAAGATTTCGCCGATATCCATTAATTTGTTACGTCAAGAGTCTTCAAATATATCTAGCCATGTGTGGGTACGTTTTGTCTGGGGTTCGAAATGACGGGAGTTCGAACTGTCTAAATTGGAGGGGGACGAAATGTCTCGGGGTTCGAAGTGTCTAGTAAGCCTGTAAATATCCACACCTATTTCCTGGTGGGCTCTTCCCAAATGATGGAAATGTCAGCTCTATTGCTTTAATATATTTTGAGTTATGATAAATTAAAGGGTCAAGATTATTGTCAAGTTCGTTGGCACTACCTAGCCTATAGTACATTAGCTAATTGGTTTGTACAAGTAAGCTAGGATAGTAGGATGCTATTTAATACGGTACCTTATCTTAACTGGATCCTTTTTTTCCAGATAAGAGTAGCCTACCTGCACCAACAAGCGACCATGCTGTTAGCCACAAGTCCACCACCACACACTCAACTATGGCAACACTCAAGAAATATTGATGTTGCACTACCGGTACCATAGTATGATAGTCATCAAGTCTACCCTACACACCTACACATTATGCTGTCCGAGAGGTTAAGAACGGCCCCCTGCAGGTCCCCCAATGAACTGAAGTCAATATAATTTATACTAACTGCATATCTTAGTTTTGTAAGAAAGAAAAATGGATAGAAATGATCATCTATTATCTGTAGACTATGAGCTTTCTGCCACAGAAAAGGTTGAAAGCATGACACTGAAACCCCAAGATGATCATCACACTCAAGCAATGGAAGCCTCAACAACAGTAATTTATGAAGATCCTCCTACATATGATAATATTGAGGAAATAACGGATATTGATTTAGAGAAAAGCATATACAATCTGAACAATGAACATGGTACAAGGTCAGAACATATGGTTGAGGATATGACTGACAGTACACCTGCAACAGAAACAGCGGAAACTATTACAACACCGACAGAAACTGCAGATATCATTACAGAAGAAGAATGGGTAACCGAAAGACTTAGTACAGCAGCAGAGGAGAGCACAGATGAATACCACAAAAAAATATCTGGCACTCCTACAGTCACAATAGAAGTTATAGAAGCAGAGAGGATTACTGAAGCTTATCATGAAGAACTATCTGACACCCCTATTGTTACAGTGGAAGTCTCAGAAGCCGAGAAGAATAACTATGAATACCATCAAGAAATATCTGGCATTCCTACAGTTACAATGCAAGTCCCTGAAGAATATTTGACAACTGAGATACTTGCAGTATCTACACGAGAACCAACTTATCTCCTAGAGGCATCCCCGACTGCCGGCGCAAGTTTGGACAGCAGGCACGTCCCTCTCAGCGACATCAACTTTGACCTCAAGATAACTACCACCCGAGAAGGCCTCAATGTGGAAGCCAGTGATGCTGCCTTTGATCCAAGCCAGATAGCCAAAGCAACAAGCTACGAAGGATCGTCTAATCCTACGGCAACGAGAAGTGCAACCGTGACCACCACTTGGGATGATCCAGAGGAAAAACAAAGTAATTTAACTAAATCTAGTGACGATGATGTGTTAGCAAGTGTGGTGTTTAGAGAGGACAAGTTACTTAAAGGTACCAAAGATACTCCTATTTATGATACCGGTACCACAGATTATTCAGACTCAACAACCACTGATTTTACAACAGTGCAAAGTTCCAATAATGATGTAGAGTATCTTGACTCCCTGGACTATTTTGTGCTGCATAATAGAAATAATGACAACAACAATACAGATGGTGTTAGGAAAAGATTACCAGTACTTAATGTTACTAGTGCTGGTTTAAATAATGATACTGATAATCAGTTTAAAAATAATGGTACCCACAATCAGACTGATGAAGTACCGGTACTAATATATGAAGTACCCCAACCAGAATTAAGTAACAATGGTTATTCACAAATTAGTCCTGCCGTTATCATTGCTCTGTGTATCTGCTTGAGTATTGTTTTAGTGATTGCATTGCTGAGTGTTGTAATGTGTCTCTGCCGACGACACCGTAACAGGAGTAAAGTGTACCTGAGTCACGAGGCTGCCAAACCACGAGCATTTTTCACCAGGCCGATGAATCCAATTGTACTCCCCAACGACAGTTCAGCGGAGTCCATTTACATGGTCGACTTTCAGAAACCCCGGGCACCGATCATGCTGGGCAATGATCAGACAGGCATCTACTTCATAGAAAAATTTAGGACGGACTCTCCCACCACGGATGAACTCGACACTGGTATGGACAACGGCGGCTTTGTTGACATTCCACTGAGTGACCGGGGGAGCCTGTCCACCGTAGAGAGTCGGAAGCACAATGATCCGCCCAAGTATAAGGTTATACGGAAGCCAGAGGGTGACTCTGACTCTGGCATCCGTGTTTGGTCCTCCACCGGCTCCCTCCACACACTGTCCCCCGAGGTGGCCCACTGCTCCCTACCACCCCCACCATACTCACCGGACATCAGTAAAGAATCTGTCTGTCTCTCTGTTCACTCGCTCCCTCCATTCAGCAAAAATGGGGATATGTTAGGGGTTTCTATTCAGTTGTAAATATTGTTTCTCTTTGTTGAATCTCTTAATTATAATACCGGTACTGTGCAGTAGTTTTGTAATGTTTTATATTAAGTACTAGTACTGCCAACTCATAGTGTATAGTATTCTTAAGTAATTGCTAAATTTTCTTTATTTTGAAAATGCATAATAATTATTTAGAAATCTGTATACAGTATGTTATATGTCCCGTATGCATTATTAAATTTTGAACATTGTTCAAAATCAGATCATGATGAATGAGTACAAGTATGGTACTGTTACTTGAACTTTTTATATATATATTATCTGTACAAATTTAATCTTGGGATGATCTCTATTGTAGCTTATATTGATAATGTGCTGTACGAATGCAATCAACCTACTGTTTGATAGTAAGTGCAAGACGATAAAGAGCATAAATAAAACTTCGTCCATCCAGACTAATTTGAGAGAACTGGATCTGCCAATAGTCCGTATAAATATTCAGCCATCCAGACAAATCCGGGTGGCTATAACATGAGTCCGGATATCTAACTTACGGTATAGGCTACAACCATACTTACGTTTCAGCCATTCAAACAAATCCGGATGGCTGACATACAAGTCTGGATATCTAACTACGACGTACAACCCCTTCTGAAACTGATGTACAGTAATCTATATTCATTAATTTCACTCCAACACCAAATACCCACAATGAAATTAATGAAAGCATGTGATCTGCTGGGATTCGAACCTGGGTTACCACACACAGATTTTTAAACACACTAACCATTACACCATCAAGACAGGAAACAATACGCACAGTGACTTGTATTCGTCTCGTTCGTTTCCGGATTGACTTATTTTTCCCAAGCCATCCAGACAAGTTTTGTTGGCTGAAACATGAGTCTACAGTAGATAGAAATGCCTGTCCGAATCTCTTAGGTTTCCGGATCTGAGAGCACTGGATAGGCGGGGTTCTACTGTAATACCTCTGGTACAATACAGTACAGTACTGCGAAGTGCTACAGAAATAAATATTTGGTTAGGTCAATAATCTGACCTAATAGTGGTATGCTTCTGTTAGTAGTCTAATATAATTGGTATGGAGGAAATTATAGTACTGTATGGTGATACCAGCTATTACTAGTTTCTGAATGTTTTTGTGGTAAAGGCTGAAAATAATGAGTGCCGTAGCTTATTATTGGTAATGTACAGTATTTATAATTAGTTATGATAGTATAGCCATTACTATATTAACTAAAAAAAAATATTTATAATATTCAAATTAATACTAGTAGCTAATGAAGAATTAAAATAGAGATGTATATATTGATCATGTGGTGTGGTAGCTATGGTACCGTAACTAATTTGCTTGTGCTGAATATTTAATGAGTTTTAAATCAGTATGGTATATTGTACAGTAAACTTCCGTTAATCCGAAGGGCAGCGGACCGGCCCTCGTTCGGATTAGTGGATTTTTCGGATTATCGGACTTTACCCCCTATGAACCTGTGTATGACGAAAACATTGAGGCATTAGGCCACCCAAATGACACAATGGTGCACACACACATATCATATGTTCATGAAATCACTTCAAAAGTTTACCATTGTCATTGTAGCCTATTACCTACTTCAAAACATCCAGATTAATGGTCAAAGGAATCTGCTGATATAAACGTAAACACCATATGTCCGCATCGTCGTCTTCTTCTTCTTCCGTCTACTAGCGAGTTTGTCTTGCTCTTGAAGATCAGATTATGTGGTTCGGGAAGTAATGCCTTAACAACGGCACTTCCCTGAGAGGTTCTTGTTATTTTCCTTTTGTGATTTTCCTTTTGTGACGTGCTCTGTTATATTATATTGTATTGAAAGCACCCTTGTCTTGTTGTCTTGAAAGCACCCTTGGGACGCTCCGATCACTGAACTATAAATAGTAGCGTATCGGAACGTCCAAAGGTGCGTTTTCAAGCTCAAGACTGAATGCGCTTGCAGAAAATGCGGTGCAAGCCAGTAGCGCATCGGAGCGTCCCAAGGATGCGTTCAAGAGCAAAACAAACTCTCTAGCAGACGATGTGGTGTTTACGTTTATATCAGTAGTTTCCTTTGACCATTAATCTGAATGTTTTGAAGTAGGTAATAGGCTACAATGACAATGGTAAACTTTTAAAGTGAATTCATGAACATATGATATGTGTGTGCTCCATTATGTGTCATTTGAGTGGACTAATGCCTCAAAAAGGGGACTTTGGGACTTCTTGAAATTCGGACCATCGGGTGAATTCGGATTTGGCCTCAAATTGAAAAATTCGGACTATTGGGAGATTCAAATCATCGGTCGTCGGATTAAAGGACTTTTACTGTATTATAGGTGACACTACTACATTTTCCAAACCATATTATAGGTTTGACTCCTGCAAGGAGATAAAGAAAACCTAATATTTAGTAGTTGACGAACATGCCTATTACATAAGGCACCCTCTTCAAACACTCATCCGCCGTAGTTTGAATCTACCGCCCAGAGCATAACAAATTTGAGGAGCCTTCATCATGAGCGCACGCGACCTCACTCATGGCTTCAGTCATTATGAATTGGGTTCTCACTACGAAAAAACTTTGTAAAAAATAAAAACAAAAAGAAAATAAGAATAACTATTCAATAAGCTTTCCATCATATCGTGGATGTACTTGTGTGGATCTTTGACCAGACGCTAATTCAGGCGTCATTCTTCCTTCACTGACATATCGAGTAAACCAAAATCCTCAATACATCAACGAATGGGAAGGGGATGGTCGGGAGGGCCCCAGTCGTCAATGATTACGGGGCCACTACTAAATATTAGGTTTTCTTTATCTCCTTGCAGGAGTCAAACCTATAATTTATTAGTGGCCCCTCCATCATTGACGAACATGCCTGATATCTAAGACTGGAGGGGGACATTCGTAATCATATCATAACTCTAGTAAAAGCAGATAATCAAACAACCACATAGTATTCTTACTTTGTAAAAAAGATATAATTGGGTGCATAAACTTTATGGCAGCCTAAATCTTCAAAAAGGGGTACAAGCAGGAGCGTGCTTCAAAGAAGCCTGCTTGAAAAAAGGGTTAACTCTGAGACTCTACACAGATCTGCTAGTTAAGAAGGCACCCCACTTAAAGTAAGTGGTGAAAACTAAAAACTTAACCCCTACACCACGGAAGGGCTCTTGAACGCCCATAAAAAAGCATATAACAGCTGCCCGGAAGGGCTCTTGAACGCCCAGTGGTTGAAAGCCTGTGAGCTTCGTGTGCGAGGCGTCGGTCCGACGCATGTAAACAACAGCCGGCTGGACCGACGCCCCGCATCTCCGGCCACAAGAAGGAGAGCGTCGCTTGTTCATGTGTGCCTGTATGTTGTTGTTAAGTATCGAAAAGTAGTGTAAAGTGGCTGTTTTTGCCATAAAGTTATCTCCAATGAAATCATCATCACAACCACCAGTGACTTAGAGAGCTCTACTTAACGCCATTCTACAGGTAAATAACACAGCTACGCTTGGGGATGCGCGGGAATGCGGGAAACAGTCAGAATAACAAATATACGGTAGCCTAGCCTAGACGTTTTTTGGCCAAAACACCCGGGTTTCGGGGAATATTTATGTAATCCGTAGCCGGGGCTGGAGGGTTAAACTAGTGGATATATTCCTAAAAATATGCCCAAACCTTAATGAATTCTTGTACTTTCGTAGAAGTACTGAACTCGTGTACTTATGCAGAAGTATTTACTTCCAAAATAAAAGTCGTAGTTGCAACTACTGAGATTTCTTTAAAATCTATTGCTTCACAGCCAAAACTACTTACAACAAGAATTGTTGTAACACTACTATTGGCCTTTAGCACAATTTCCTGTAATGAATACTACAGAGAAATTTATATCACAATACCTACAAACAGTATCACAGCTCGTATGTTCCGTACACATACTCCGGCGGGGTCTAGGGTGTCCTATGTTACACTGACTGCACCCTCGCCCCCCCCCCCCCTTTTCTTGAAATTAAACAAAAAGTTACTAAAAGGGCCACCTAGACCCTCTGCCTTAAAGCTATACATGGCAAGGAAGGTTTGTCTAGAGCTACTGAAAGGTATCGAGCCAAAACATATGATTAGAGGCCCACAACTGTGTGGACTTAATATCTTCCACCGAAAGATTATTAAGGAAAACGGAAAGAGGCTGCCCCCTTGCGTAAATCGTGGGTCTTACCCACAACGCCGGGATTACTCTCTTTAAAGACCTCGACCAAGAGAGAAGCCAGTGTACGTTCCATCAAGCGTTTACCCGTACTTGCTACCCATAAAGCACCCTGGTGATTTAGAGGTGCCACTCTCAAATATTTGGTTAAAGTTTGCACTGGACAAAAAAGATGGTGCACCTTTCCCCTTTTCAACGCCGGCACCGTGAACTCTGAAAACACGTGTTCACTGTGCTCATTCTTGGCTATGAATCCTGGGGAAGGTGCAATGTGAATACACTCATTAAGCCTACCAAACCTAAGGCAATTAGGTGTGTTGCTCATCGCCGCCAGCTCAGATACTCTGTTCCTGGTAGCCAAAGCCATAAGGAATACTGCCCTTTTTTATAAAAGTAATGTAAAATCTGCAGTCTTTTGGTACAGACGGGAACGACGAAGTAACGACAATGCTTTGTCCAGAGACCAGGTAGGCATGAGCTGACGGGGAGGTGGGCGGAGTTTAAAACCTGCCCTCATAAATCACTACAGATAAATGTTTCTGCACGAACAGATAAATTAAATAATTAACAACCAACGCCACCGAGGGCACAGTTTGTTCTGTTCTAAGAATCCAAGACGTAAAAGCTTGCCAATGCGATTGATACTGTCGCTTTGTAGACTGGGTATATTGATTCGTGAATTTATTGGTCACGTCGCTACCATATGGTGCTAGCCACTTGGCCTCCTGAATGTCCATAATGCACAAGTCAGCGAGGTTTCTAGGTTGCCAATTGTGTCTAAGTGGAACAACCCGACCGGGAGTGACACCGGGTGCGGGCACCACGTGTTCAATTGCTGGTACCACACTGCGCCGGCCACAGGGGCGCGATTAGCGAGACTACGCCCCGCTAATCCTGTAGTTTGTTGACTACGTGGCACATTAGAGACGCGTCTGGCGACGGAAAATAGATAAATGGAACTCCACCTGTTCCCGTCCGTCATCAGAGCGTCTGGTCCGCCCGCCGGCGTTATCGTCCGGCGGGTGAGGTACAGTGGGAGTTTGTGAGTCTTCTCAGACGCAAACAAATCCACTTGTGGATGGTAATGCTCCGCAATCGCTTGAGCGCCCATTCTACTGTTGTGCTTTGTCTCCGAGACAGAGCGTCTGCCCAGACGTTTGCTACGCCTGGGAGATAAGATGCGTGAAGATGAATGTCCAGCCTGTTGGCTAGTATAAAAATCTTTTTCTGACACGTTTAGCAACTTCCGAGATCTCGTTGACCCTTGTTTCTGAATACAGTGAACCGCATTCAGATTGTCCATTCGGAAGGCCACCGACTTGCCCCGTAAAGCAGAGCCGTGCGCCTAAAGGACAGATAAGGGGACTAGTAAGTCTTTGACATTGATGTGGAAGAATTCTAAATGGGACCAAAAACCCTTGACCCTGATGCCCGAGGTTTGACTAAAAAGCCCCAACCTATCGTTCCTGACGCATCCGTGTCCACCCATACCGACGGCGGAGGAGAGGTTCAAGACATGACTGAGTGCAACATTTCTCTCTTCGCCCAAACCGCTAGTAAGTTGTGTAATAATGTTGGGATAGGCCATAATATTCCCGCCGGTAATAGTGGGAAAAATTTGTTGCCCTCCAAGAATAAACGTTTGGCTTTCAACCGGCCCAACTTCACAGTTAGTTGAACCCAGTTGAGAGAACCGACTAGAGATTCTCAAAGTCTCTGTGTCGTAGTCAGACTGTGGAGAAGCATAAACAGTTTTTTGCGAAATCTGTTTCGAGTGTCCACACTCTGACTCAGAGTGAGAGAAGCTGTGTCCTCGACCGGCCCTATCCACTGAAATACCCGTGAGGGAACAAGGGTTTGACTTTTACTAAGTTGACCTTGAATCCTAGAGATTTGAGATGGTTTAACGTAATGTAGACATGAGTGATGCATAACTTTTCTGTCTCTGCCACCACCAAGTAGTCGTCCAGATACCACAAGATCCTGATCCCTTGTTCTAACATGGGCATCAGGGCTTGCCGGGACTTTGCTTGAATGCTTGTGCCAAATTGAAAACAGTCTTCCAAACTGCTGGTGAAATCAAAGAAGGAGTTAGAACTGGAGACAGAACTACTTGGCTTGCAATACGGTCAGGAAGTTTCTTCACTAAGAACATCCTCAGATCCTGCCTTGCTCGAACTGCCTCTAATAAGGCCGTCCGAATATCTCCTAAAGACTTGGAAGGAAGTCTGGAGAAGCAAGCGCCGGGAAAGTTCAATGGCCTTCCTGACTTCCGCGGCTTCTATTGCCTGAGAAGAGCGTAACAGAGACTTTGTTACTTTCTGGGTAACCATATATTGCGAAAATAGTCTAAACGCTTTTCCTCTTAACCTAAACTCGCGGTCTAGGTAAGCTGGGGAAGGCGTGCTAAAGGGATATTTTAATTCGCACAAATTGATTATTTGGGGGGGGTGGGGCAGCCAAGAAGTCAAACAAAGCAGAGGGGACTCCGCCGGCACTAAAAACCGGAAGAGAGAACCAAGAATGGTGTTCTTGAGGGATTTGGTGGGAAGATTTTGATGTGAAAGTAGTTGCAAATTGTGAGCCTCTGTTTCTCATGCCACCCCAGGTCCCGTACCCAACTGCCCCACCTGCAAGACTGGATTAGAGGCTGAGTTTGTGATCGGAAACATATCCAACTCCGGCGTCAAAGCAGAAAGTGCCTTGACGTCGTTAAAGCCGTCATTCTTAGTCCAGTCAGAAAATAGCTTTGAAGCTGAGGCAGGGGGCAGGGCTGGTGTTGATGCATACACGAAAAAGTCATGGTTATAATAACTAGGAATGGCCTTAATATGAACATCCAAAACATTTCCTTGACTTATCCAAAGCTCTGAGTTTTCTAGACTTATTGCCTTGGATTACCCACTCATGTGGTACAGGGAACTCCCCCGAAATAGTAGCTTGTGCTGCCTCTGGCTGAGTTGGTAACATTGCTACCCCTGACTCATCAGGTCCGTATAAAAGAGACATAGCTCCTTTTTTTTGACTGGCACCTTGTCTAAAGGAGGGGGAGATATGTCTGATATGACTCGCACATTGGAAGTAGTGAGAGCTGCTGTGCCTGGCACATTGGAAATTGGATCTGACACAAGAGGAGGGTTAGGTATTTTAGCTAAAGCAAAGGATGTAGCCAGAGGTCGCACATTCGTCGACATCGCGGGAGCTCCCGTACCAACTGTAGGAGTTTCCGGCGTAGGGCCAAAGAACCTATTAACCCGTGGAGCCCCGGCTAGTTTTGTAATGTTTGTTCACCAGAACCCGGCCGGTTTTCAAAAAATGGTTTTATTCCAGAAACAATAGCGAATGGGTTAGGAATGAAGGAAAAACCACGAAAAAACGCTCAAAAAGCTTAAAGAATGGTCCTACAGAGCCCCCGAAAACGTATTTTACAAGAGTAAAAAATTGAAGGCAATTACCCCAAAAAAACAGGTTATTGCGCGCTCACGCGCACACACATGGACTTTGAGAGTTTTCAACCATCGGCACGGTTGCGTGAGATACGTACACAGTTCCCATACAAATCTGAGCCCTCTTGAGTGGCTACACCTGAGGTTACGGTCGGCGCAATTAGGGTGACGCGCCAGGCGCGTCTCTGGGGCTGTGCGTTGCATACATCGCCGACGCGTCAGACGCGTCGCTGGGGCTGTACGGGTTAAGTTCATTCAATAGTAGTCCATCAATCTCTTCCGCCGTTACATACCTAGCCGATGACGAACTCCGTGGAGATTCGACAGTACCCTGAGAGTCGCCTAGAAGGTGACTGGACTCTTCAACCTCCATCTCTGAGACCAGAGATCGTTGTTCTTCATCCGTTAAGTCTGGCTTATCATGGGAAGATCCCGCCGAAGCCGGGACCTCCACATGTTGCCATGTTAAATCTGGGATAGAAGATGGTACATCGGCATCCCGGTGGACGTCAGCCACTAGTTGAGTCACAAAGGGATGTGTTCTGTCCTGCCAGAACTGTGAGTATCGCCATACACCTTGGCTGTGGCTGTCACTCGCTTGCGAGCTTGGTATACTCTCCGAATGGGAGCCCTCGCCCGAGCCCCGTAAAGGTTTATGATAATTAAAAGCTTCCATAGCTCATTAACACATTTAAAGCAGAGCTGGTGAGCAAAAATAGGGATACCTGAGCTTAACGGCATTGAACATACAGTACAGCAATGAGAGGTTCAAGTGCCGACATGACAGAGACTGGGGGAAAACTACCCCGCCCCCGGGAACTACCTGGTCACCTGGTGCAACGCCGGTACTCCGCCCTGGAAAGAGAAATTTCCAGGGATTAATGCTCATAAGGTTACCCCCAAAAAATGGTACAAAACATGTGCCACAACACCGCCGGTCAACGAACCGTAGCACTGCACCCCTACTTTTCGTTTTCCTTTAGTTTCATAGTAAAGATTTCAGCATCTGTCCAAAAGATTTAAGCCGATCTTCTGAATCCTCATAAAGATGAAGTATATCTTTATTAGAAAGCCGTGATACCCTAGTGTATCAATCAATTGATTGGCAAATTATCGCGAATTGCACATTCGTTAACATAACCACCCGAAGGTACAACCGCCGGGTTTTATATATTATGTCAAACCAATTGTACCTGCCCCAGACCTCTTTGTAAAAAGGTCGCCGGGAGGGAAAGACCAAACACACAAACAGCATTGTTTCAATGGCTTATTAAAGATTTAAGCATATCTTTACCTGTCCAAAAGATTTAAGCATATCTTCTGAAACCTCATAAAGCTGAAGCATATCTTTATTAAAGATGAAGTCTTTCAAGTATCCCTTTACATTTGAAACACTAGTAAGATTCAGGCATCTTTTTATCCCATAAAAAGTCTAAGCCTATCTTAATCTCTAATCCGGCTTCTCCCAGAAGCCCACATAGATCGCCGTCTTGAAGGCCGTGATACCCTATTGTATCAATCAATCGTTTGGCAAATTATCGCGAATTTGCAAATCCGTTAATATAACCACCCGAAGGTACAACCGCCAGGTTTTATATGCAATGTCAAAACCAATTGTACCTGCCCCAGACCTCTTCGTAAAAAGGTCGCCGGGAGGGAAAGACCAAACAAACAGACAGCATGGTTTCAATGGCCTTGAAAAACCGAGAAAACCCTATCCAACAGGTGTCGGCATGATCACCTAGATAACTGTGTGGAGCCCCCTTCGTCGGGAATAACACAGGAAGCCTGATCCCAGGCTCGACCACAGAAAATGCAGTTTCTGATGAGCCCTCAAGCTACCAAACTCGCCGGGGTAACTTACCTATTTTAGCCATCCTGACTAAAACTCGGTAAACAAAAACGGCTTTCTCGGAGCAACGAGAAAAACGCCGGAAAGGTAACCCACACCAAACAGAACGCAGTCTGATAAACATAATCAGACCCACAGTCCGAAGCTCCTGGATCAGCCAATCACAACTAATCCAGGACACACATGGCTCGTGAATCCATTTTTATTATAATAAACAATGAAAACACTTGCAAACGTGAAATTAACACTGAGTTGAGAGCAAAAGGTACAGTTTCGCATCACCCACAGACCCCTTGAGCGGTCGAGATATTTAACACATTTTATACAAAGGGTGTGCGCAAAAATAGGGATACCTGAACAGGAGGGCGTAATGCATAAAGCAAAAACCGGGGCAAAGGTAGTCATGACAGAGACTGGTGGGAAACTTACTCCAGGTTCTGTATAGACCCGCCGGGACCCAGCTCTGGAAAAAAGAAAATTTCCAGGAATTAATGCTCATAAGGTTAACCCAACATGTTCGCACACAAGTGTTAAATAACCCGCCGGGTAACGAGACGCAATACTCAACGACTACAGCTTGCTACGCGGTGGGGTTCCTAAGTAAAAGATTTCAGAATATCTTAACTTGTCCAAAAGATTTATGAATACCCTCTGACATAGTATAAAGACCAGCATGGCGTTTATAACTGATTTAGTCTTTCCGGTGGTGTTTGTTTCAAGATTCAATTTTGGAAAAAAATAAAATAAAAAGACGCCGGCCCCCGAATTATCTCGTAGATCAAAAACTGGGAAGCCTGACAAATATACGAGATCTAACTTCTCCCGAAGTATCTTTTTAGATCGCCGTATGTTGAAGGCGGCGATACAAAACGTATCCCTCAATTGTCTGGTTAACTAACTGAATTGTAAATTCGTTATTCCCACCCTTCCAAGGAGCACCCGCCGGGTGTGAATAATAGTTTAAAAAACGTTAACCCCAATTGTGCCCTAAATCGCCGTATGTTGAAGGAGGCGATACACAATGCATCCCTCCATTGTCTGGTCAACTAAACTGAATTTTGCAAATTCGGTCATCCCACCCTTCCAGGTTGCACCCACCGGGTGATTTAAAGTTTAAAAGTTAACCCCAATTGTTCCTATCCCCACTTCTTTGTAAAAGATCGCCGGGGAGGAAATACAACAACAGCTTAGTTTTTTATTGGCTTTGCAAAGCCGAAAAAACTACAAACAACACATGTCCATATGAACACTGTTCGACACTATGAAGCCTGATACAGGCACCACAGAGACGCAGTCCTGGGGAGCCACAGACACCCACTCGCCGGGGAAACGAGCCTGTTTTTTAAACCACGCGTGGCCAAAACTCGGCAACCAGCCGGCTTTTTCATGGTGAAACCGAGAAAAATCCGCCGGAAAAAACCCACGCCGTCCAGATACCTTCTGAACGCAACACAGGACCGAGGCGTAGCCAAAACACAACTAACGCCGGGACCAACATAGTCCGAGGAATTAGCCAATACACGACTAACCCAGGACACATAAATAGTCCGTGGAATTAGCCAATACACAACTAAACCAGGACACACATGACACAGTAGTACATATTTAGAAAATAAATCAATAACACTTGTACATGTGGTAAAGCTACGAGAGGCTGGCTAGGCCTAGGCAGACGGATAAAAGTAACATGTCGGAATATAAACAAAAAGCACTGAATTATATCACAACAGGAACCACCGCCAACACACCACTGTAGCAAACACTTCCGGCAAAGGGAAGAACTGACTCGGGACCCAGAAAAAAATTCACTAAGTGTAGAAAAATACGCTGGGAACGTCAGCAAAAATAAGCTACCTCATCAGAAAGATAAAAGGAAGCAATAATAACGCGTAATGAAAGCCGCCTGCAACACAAAGCTAGCTAACTGTGAAAAAGTTCACATGTCCACAACAGGACCACGAGGGTACATCCGAAATAGATGCCCCAAACACACGACCCAAAATACACTGCACTGCGGGCAACTAGCCCAGGACACTCCTGCTACGCATATCCTAACCTTACTCGATACATCCCGGAGTAAACAAATGAGAAAAAACTCAATAGGGACGCAACAAATGCGGAACCAGCGGAGCGGGGGGAGACACGTCCGGGCAGGCTGAGCGCAGAGCAGAGAAGGAAGAATGACGCCTGAATTAGCGTCTGGTCAAAGATCCACACAAATACATCCACGATATGATGGAAAGCTTATTGAATAGTTATTCTTATTTTCTTTTTGTTTTTATTTTTTACGAAGTTTTTTCGTAGTGAGAACCCAATTCATAATGACTGAAGCCATGAGTGAGGTCGCGTGCGCTCATGATGAAGGCTCCTCAAATTTTTTATGCTCTGCGCGGTAGATTCAAACTACGGCGGATGAGTGTTTGAAGAGGGTGCCTTATGTAATAGGCATGTTCGTCAATGATGGAGGGGCCACTAATAAATGTTAGGCTATGCTTTCTTAACTTTTCAAATCAGTTAACAGAATTACCGGTATACCATAATGTTAAGTTAATGGTACCAGTAGCTACTTAAAATAACTAAGTATGATCTCGCATAGAAATGCTGGTACAGTTGGTAATTAAGGTTATTTTCAATGCATTACCACTATTTTGTTTGCCAGATCAGGGGTTAGATACAACATTTACGATGGTCGTATCCTCGTCTGTTTTTTCCAGCTGATTGTAAATTGAATCTAGGGATGTACCGATGTATCGGTGGTATCGACCTGTTTTAGGGGTATCGGTATCGGTGAAATATTTGCCGATACTTTAAACTGTATTTACGCTCTGTATTTTCCCCTCTTTTTAAATTTGTTGATCAATCCTTTACCTGTTTAGGGACTTCAGTCACTTCAGGATTAGCTATTGACTGACTTAAGTTCATGTCATGGGTGTCAATGAGGTTAAGCTTTAAGATATACAATTATGAGACTAATTTTATAGCCTACTTCCAATCACAATTGAATTTTCTAGAAAGAAGTATCGGTATCGGCTAAATATCGGTGTATTTACAGTATCGGTATCGGCTCTAAACTGAGTATCAGTATCGGCCAAAATATTGGTATCGGTACACCCCTAATTGAATCCCTTGGCACCTGATTTCTCGATACCTAATTACAAAATATTAAACTACTATGTTTATGCATCATATTTTTGGCAAGTACAGTATTTGTAATTAACAATATATTTCACTGATAAAATATTTGTAATAGCCGAGTACTTAAGATGACATTACAATTTACCATCCGCTGATAATATACAGTATGGTACTGACTATAAATGCCGACATCGTAATTTTAACATCATTAATACTAAAAAAAACAAGTCATATCTGTTTATTATAACTTACAATTTACTGTACCGTAGTTTAGGCTTACTGAGTATTGTATGAGGAAGTTACGATGCCATGGGCAATGAATAAGCTTATAAATCATTGGTTTGTTATAACTCACAATGTCGCTACTTTGACATATTTGAGTATCTGGCCCCTGAACAACACACTAATGATTTGTATAGGCCTATGCTCACATAGTGAAGTTTGGGCAAAATATGTGTTTTTCATAATTTATAAGCTATTTTTTTGTTTTTTTCTAAATGAAGGATGGGGAAAAGGCTATGTACGGTAGTTTATTATGATACCTGGTATCCATACTTCATATTAATGCAAACAAAACATTATTTTTGTTTGTTAACCCGGCAAGCGCGATAGGCCTCACGGAAGGCTTCCTATAGGGAACGCGATAGGCCTCACGGAAGCAAGACCATAAAAAAAGCCTTCCAAAAAAAAAAAGGGCCTATCAAAACAAAGGATTTTGTCTCTAGGTGAGTTAATTCCCCTCTAGTACTCATCCATGTGTTTCTCCCCCCTCCCCCTCCCCTCCTTCCCCACCTTATTCCCCCCTCCCCCCCCTCCTCAATTATCACCTATTTATCCTCTTATTATCATAATTTATCGGTTATTTTACTCTCCCGCGATAATGTAGCACAAGTGGGTTGCATAAAAGATCGTTATGCAACACCCAGACACCGGCAAACACCGCCCCGCTCGTCTCAGTTGACTCCCAGACAGCGAGAGGGGAGGGCTGCCTGTGGCTCTCTCTCTCGCCTGAGATTATGACCGGGTGGCCAATATCTTCGTTTTTCACCACCCAAATGCTTTTCCCACTTATTTTAGCACTCTTGAAGGTTCATATATACATCATATATGTAAAATAAAAGCATACCGAAAACAAATAATGCTTTATATTGTAAATATAACAAATTCTGTCAGAATCCAGGGCTAGAAATGCACAAATAACTACCCTAGCACCTAGGTCTATATCGCGCTTGTCAGGTTAATCTTTCAGTGGTGATGATCTGAAAATGCAGTTTTGTCTTATTTTATGGGTTTTAAATGATTAGCGAAACAAAGCTAGTAGATGCCTGGTGAAGATGAAGTCATAAGAAAGTGCTAGGGAATAACTCCCTTAACTGAACATGCCCACACTAAATCTGTGGGCGAGTCTCTCCACCTCCAAATGCCATTCAACACAGAAAAAAAGGCCTTTGCACCATTTAAAATCACCGAGCATTAAAGGATTCATGTGGGTAATCTTAGTTTTGTTATGTTTTAGAAGGATAAATGAAATACTTCCTATAACCTATCCTTTCCTAATATTATGCTAAGTATATTTGGCTTCAAAATACAGTAGGCCTATACCGATACTGTATATTCAACTCACTATAAACTAGCTGTGTTGTTAGAGGTCAGTCCAGAATGTTGGAGTACTAATGTAATATAAGTATAATTGTACAGTTCATTAGTGAATTAGGAATGCTTTCATGGTAGCTAGTATAGATATATAGTACCTCACATTTCACTTGCCAACCTCAAACTAATGCTACAGTTGGTTTTCTTATAACTGTAAAGGGCAGCTAATATTGTATTGTTAATCTCTTCAAGATTATCATGTTTTAACAGTTTCTTCTGGATATTATTATAGGCTTTTATTCATCTTAGGAAGAAGGTTTTGGAGCTAGAGAATTAATTAAGATACTTTTACCACTTTGATTCCTAGAAATTCTTCTTAAGCTTTATAAAATCATTAACAATAACTAGAATAATGTGTATAAATGCATCCTCAAATACTGTACTGAAAGGCTTACTATTATTTCACTACGCTAAAACGGGATAATTTCGCCGCGATCGGTGGTTTTTTGCTCAATATAAACCGCCACATATGAAATATGTGACGTATATGAACTTTAAATGTTGCTTCTGTTCGTACATACCTGTACTGTACATACTTTTTTATTTTTTATTTTTTTTTAATCTATACGTTCAGGTCCTCTGCTAAGGAGGACCTTAATAATATCAATAATCCTTATTGATAAAAAATAATCATAATAATTTGGGCAACACCATAGATTTTTTTAACCATACATATCTCACTCGATCGTTCAGACATCCTCTAAATTCACTAAATTTCTCTGGTGAATGGTGAAAACCAGAAGTCGCTCTGTGTCAAGTGGTTCGCCCAGGAGGATGTGGTGACTTTCTTTGATTAAAAATACGTGCTGCCTAATCGCCGTTCGTATCGGCGCAACCGTTTCTTTTAAAATAGTTTGGTTAACAATTTCATTTCTTCAAAGCCATTTGTTTGCACAATGCATCAAAACCCCATATGAAAGGTCAGCATTCATCTAAAAGCTAAGCCCAACAGCAGCCGAATCCATGCAATACATTCGGAGCTTTGGGCCTTTGAATTGTTATTATTGCCGTCGCGGCGTAAGTACCCAGTTTTACCATATACCCTTGTGGCCAGATAATGATGGTATAATGTTGATACTTTCCGGAGATGATGAGTGTTGTAACTGTAGCACACTGCCTCGGTTTATGGGCCACAGTCGAGAACAATTAATGTGTGTGTAAGGTGTGTGATGCCATTAAAATAGGAAAATATTGTGCATAGAGTGACTATAGTATAATAACACCATGAGAAAGTTAGACCTAGGGAAATATGATATGATATTCGCTTTTGTGCGATGTATTTATTACTTATCCAAACCCTTGAGGATCAAAGCATCTGGCAATAGATTGATAGATATACCACTTATCCTCAAGTCATCAGAGTTCGAAAGCTTCCTGCATCCTTAGGACACTCCACGATCATTCTTGACTATGGTTATCATTAGTTGATATTATTCAGTTTAGGAAGGGTCTCTGGAAGTCAGAGGGTTAATTGAGATTAACATTATACCTTTGACAACTTTAAGTCCTTTCTAGGGCTGAGCATCTATCTATCTATTGCCTGACACTAACTCCCATTAAGGCTGGCCATACACAAAATGCCCCAAGTGGACCTATTCCCCATGAGGACAATCCGTGCCAGTTTATGAAGGACTTCCAGGACTGAACACTCAACTTAGGCTGAGTAAATCCTCTAATTTTATCTCCCAGACCCTGGAACTATTCCCGCCACTGCCGACCCGGGTATATTTGGCATGCAATCGCCTTGTTTATACATACATACTGTACTGTATTATAGCTTCATACATGCCTAACAAACAATAATCAACCAAATATCATGATCACATACCTTCATTCGGTTTGAGAATGGTGAAAACTCATGGTTCTATGTTGCTTTCTCTCGTTGATTATCACCGGGAGAGCCTCAAGTAACATTCCACTCGTCGAGCATGCGTGTGTGATATTGCCCTATTGACACCATATGGCATCATCTGTCCTGAAGGGGTTAAACAATATACAGTAGTGGAAAAGGCAATGTGGTACTGAAAAGGTTAACCATTACAAAATAACTTTGTACCATTATCTTTAGGACCACAACTGTATAGCACCTAATACTTAAGTTTAATTTCTTTAGTTATAGAAGGAATTGGCTTATAATGCATGATAATTATTTTTAAGTTTAAATGCTCAATTTTCATGTAAATGTTTTCATCAGATGCTCAAGTGGGTTGTGCTTTATGGAGAGTAATTACTTAGGGCGGAATTACTGAAGGGTTTCTTCCCAGCAACTTTTAATTCACATAATTATATTGGCAACATTTTGAGACTATTTAGCACTTGTATCTGCAACTGGGAGTGGCTGTGGTTGTGATGTATGTAACCGGAGTAATCAGTTCCATATACTGTACAGTAAGTGTCAACATGTACACCATCGACTCACTGGTGTAGTGACTAGCGTCTTGAACTTCCACCCATAAGGTCCAAGGATCGCGCCCACGCACATTAAAGGATTTTCACAAGCACTTAGTCGTTACCATCCCCCTTGAACAAGAGAATGGGGTAATATATAGTACAGGACCCTAATAGAAATACGTCTAATCGGCCCTATTGGGATATCCTTAGCTGACAAGTTTTTAGAACTACGCTGTATTATTATTATATTTCTCACAAGCTGGCCTCCTCACCTAAGCGAGATATGGCTGTAGTGTGAACAATATAATTAGCAACTAGACTGTAGATATATTAATATAGCCAACATATTTCAAAGCTGGCAGATAAGGGTTTTGAGAACAAAAAGTTGCAGGGAGAATCGCTTGTGTTAATCCACCCTTAGATGCTCTCACAATTTATAGGTAGTTTGGAGCTGTCGTGGTCTAACGGGCTAAGGCTCTAGCGCTATGTTGGTGACGACTAGCCGCGTGGGTTCGAATCTCGGCTATGCTACGACAGTTTCCAGTGCTATATAGCCTTCGTCGCTTAGTGCTGTAGAATTAATTACAGTTGGGGATATCCCCCAGATGAAATTAATTCATAAGGTTATTCAACCTTATTTAAATAAATATATATAGGTAGTTTGTTGATCGTCCAAGTTGTTATTGTTACCACTTTATCTCCATCACAAAGGCACATACAGGGATTCCTCACTTAAAGTCGCCGCATTTTAATGTTTGTTATTATGCTGTTCATTAATTAGGAAACAAAATTCACTAAGTTGCTATGCTTCATTAACTAGACATAAATGGTGTATAATTGCAAGAAAAATAACAAAATAATTGTTTCACTTAAAGTCTTGTATTTCATGAATGTAACTACAACTCTTAACCCTCTCCGACATATGATGCAATTTTGAGCCTATTAGGGATACTTTAAACCTTTGTTACCATCAGGGGTATTTAGAAACCTTTAGTTTAGTTACTTCAACCTCTGCAGTTGTCTTTGAGTTAGCTGTGGGCAGAAAACTAATTTTGGAGAGGTAATTATAAGAATGAGAGAACTCTATTTCTTATTGATAATCTGGCAACCTCTGCGTCATATGAGTGAAGGGGTTAAGAGAGTAATTATTGTACTGTATCACAGAGAAGTTTTAGTGCCAGTTTTTTTTCTTCTAAGTTGCGAAGTCCAAGTAAAAAATTTAGTGTAGTGCAGTTAATGATTCAGTGATATCCATTGTTACTGAGTTTGACTATGGTAGCCAGGGTGTCAAACGAGAAACCTAATCCCGTCTTTTTAGTAACCATTACTAAATACAATATGCACATTTATATTCATATTTTGTCCTTGGAGGTGATAATATTACCAAAACGAAGAAGTTTGATATAGATTTTCACCTATTTGTTCTCATTCATTCCAGTCTAAAAAAAATAAAATAAAAATTGTCCGGGTTTGACACGCTGATAGTAGCCCATAGTCATATAAAAGCAGGAATAATAACAAAGGCACAAAATGTCTAGTTATCCAATCTCCATTTATGAATGTTTCTCTAGTTGTTGTTTAATACCATTTTTAGTGTTACCACCATTCTAAACATGATAGTCTGCATTAGAATTATACTTAAATCAAACTGTGATCATACAGAAAATTGCTATTAATGCCTAAGGAGGAGCACTTTGTGACAAGGTTTCACTTGCAGCTTCTTCAGGTCAAACGTTATTAAAGTGTATCTCCTCATAGTAATCATGGGTCAGAGTGAAAATCTATACCATCTGAAAGGGGCTAATACTTAACTTCTAACATTTTTGTATTGTTGTAGAAATGTTACTAGAATTCATTTTGTCGCTTGCTTCTTCATAAAGCTCCCAAAAAAGGATGGCCATGACAGAAACTGCCTTCACATTCCCTTTCCCACTCCGAAAGGGTTACTTCCACTATGTGGATTAAGACTGTCACCTGGATGGCACCATTGTTTTGTTTTTTCTTTGCCCACTTGGGGGTGCTGGCCAGCAACAAACCAGGCAGAGGAGTCTTCTGAAGAGAGGAACCACTGGTCCACTGCTACAGAGGTTGTTGTTGTTGTTCCCGTTCCCCAGGCTGCCTGGCCGAACAGCCCCAAGGTCCCGAGCAAGGCCAAGGCCATAGAGCGCCCCCACAAAACCCTCCCTGCTTACCACTAACAAAGCCTGGGTGACCGAAGCCACTCTAAGGCAGGGAGCTGAGGAGGGCGCGGAAACGCCCGGGAAACCAAAGCCCCACCCAAGGCCCTGTGCCCCTCAGCAATTATGAAGGGAAAGTTGAGGGGCAAGGAAAAAATGTGACGCCTTGGCTCCCAATCTGCCAACTTTTAGGTTGGCAGTAGGGAGGTCGATCCACGGAAAAGACGCCGTCACTTGAGATCTAGAAGATATATAAGTAAGAGGAACAGTCAGAGTAAGCTATGGGTATGGCAGAGATCGCTCAGCTCTCACTCTGATAGACCAGCCCATCACCACATGACTAGAACCCAATCCTCTCGGCATCAGCTAGGAAAGGCCCTAGAAAGCCGCCTTTGGCGGAGGGATAGCTCCCCTATTTCAACTCCTTTCGGAGTTGGGCACCCGCCCAACAGGTTGACTGTACCACCAAAGTGGCGGGCAATAGGGTTGCCGCATCCCTACACCTTAGAAGAAGAAATTGGAAGTAAGTTAGTATATGATGTGTAGTGCATGTGATTTTCATGTAAGAAAGCAAAAGTGTTTCTATCTTAAGAGCGAGCTAGAATTGCTCTTTATATAATTGAGGCCCAGAAAGAAATAGTCAGCAAACAAGGCCAGGTGGTGAAACAGGACATCTTGGCAATCCTTATACTGTATGTATGTACAGTATATACTCAGGCATATACCTCATAGCTAGGGGTGGCCGACTCGAGACAGAGCCCGAACAGAAACTACATTTAAAGTTCCAATTCTTAGGGTCCGGGACCACTTTTGTTCCCTCGCCACTTGTTCCGTTTTGTCTAGTACAGTAGGTGAATTTTACAAGGGGAGGAGGATTCCTAGCCCCCTGCCCCTAGAAGGAACAGTAGGACAGTAAAAGAGATAGAAAAAAAACGGTTGAGGTTGGGTAGAGGATGCCAAACCTCACTCTGGATAGGACCAGCCCTCATCCAATACTGTACTGTACTACATTTAAAGCTCTCCCCTGGAGTACCTGTACTTTCCTGACAGGCTGGAGCCTACAACCTTCTTCAAGATGTTAATTTGAGTTAATAGCCTGGATCAATGAGTTTCTAGAACTTGGTATTTGTTTATTGGAATTTATGCTGAAATCTAACCCCTCGGATGGTCCCAAGTCGGGATCTGGCCTATGGGCTATATGGTGTGCATGTGCAGTTACCAGCATAATTTCCGCTACAGCATCTCTATGAGCGGAGAATATGTTGGCAGCACTTACGACATAAGACATAAACCGTCCCTCTTATGGATCACACCGTGTTTAAAGTGTACAGTAGAGTCACGCATCTCACGCATTTCGATCCCACGATTACGCATCCCACGGTACTATCCAATGGCTACCTGAATTCTCATCCCACGAAAAACCACACGATTCCCACGGCTTTGGCGGCGACGGTGGGGTGACGGAGAACGAGAGTGGGGCCACGGAGGGTGGTATCTAACATCCGCCTCCCGTCTATCACCACATCCATCACAATTATCACCTCATCAACTTTTCTAAGTTTTTTGTTTGTGTTTTACTTACCTTTCTTTTCATAGCAGCTTGAAAGCCTGTAAGCTTGTTTTGAAAGGCGTCCGTCCGACGCATGTAAACAACAGCTGGTAAGGCGTCGCTTGTTCGTGTGTGGCTGTGTTATTGTTAAGTAGTGAAAAGTGGCTGACATCGCCACAAGGTTCTCTCCACAGAAATCGTCATCACAACTGAACCAGTTGACTTAGAGAGCTCTACTCAACGCCATTCTACAGGAACGAAACACATCTACGCTTGGGGATGCGTAGGAATGCGGAAGCAGTCAAAATAACAAAGATACGGTAGCCTAGGCGAGACGTTTTTTCGGCCAAATCCCCCAGGTTTTGGGGATATACCGGTATTATAGAATGCGTAGCCGAGGCTGGAGGGTTAAAGCAACTTACTTTTGATTATTGGCATGTAAAGTGATGGTCAATAGTCGCCCGACGATAGCCTCCAGTACTTTTGTAATTTTCCCCATTACTTTAATACTCTGCATCCCACGAATTCCGGTCCCACGGTAATATTTCGGTACCAATAAATCGTGGGATGCGAGATTCTACTGTATGTACTTTATGTTCAATGTTGTTGGATGAGTAAGGGAAGAATGAGTTAAAATGGATTAGATCTGGAGGAGGGGATTGGGGTTAAGAGAGATCACTAATGCCAACATAATCTTGATTCATAAGAATAGATTCTGTATGGTTACTTATGCTAGCAACTGTATGACCTGAATCAGTGCACTATTTTTGTTTATTAGTAGTTTTCTTTTGTATCCTGCCCGAGCAAGGTGGCCTGTGGAAGCACAAAACGTCAAGACAAAAATTATTATAAACAAAACAAATTGAACAAATGCTCATTCCCAAATCTTACTCCTGTACTGTATAATTCTAAGTGCATAATGGTGCTGCTGTGTTGTATGTAACTGCATAACTGTTGGGTGTAATTTAAGCTGTTGTTGTCATTTGCTGTTGACAAAAAAATAAGATTCTCCTTTGCCAGCCAGTGGGATTTACACACAGAACTTCCTTTTGGTGTTAGCAGGCTGTTCCCGAGTACCACACTGACTAAAGCCGGTATTACATCTAAGCGTATTTTCCCTCAAAATGTATTGCCAACACTTATCTTGCAGCATGAGAAAAAACTTTTATAAATAATTATGTTGTGTGATACCTCCTTTAAAAAGCCAAGAATTTTTTGTAGCAATCTTTCTAGGAGTCACAGTATTAGAGAAAGTACCCTGTAATGAAATACTGGTACAGCCTAGATTTTTTTTTTTCTTTACACCTTTAGTAAAATACTTTTAAATCTGGTAGCCCCTTTGTAATACTCACAACTGATTTGGATATAATTTACACCCCCTCGGTCTTATTTGTGCTGTTGCACTAGTCTCTTGACTGGAGAGCCTTCGTTTGAATCTCCTTCCCTCTTGAAAGCGTTCATTGTTTTTATCAAAAGACTAAAATTACACTAAGAGTAGGAAGCACAAATCTAATAGAAATATCTGATAGCAAGTAAAGCAGTACCAGCCTATTGATAAATCCACTACTACTAATAATAATAATAATAATAGTTCTTAAAGCCAGCGCATGCTAAGCCAGCTAAGGATAGCCCAATAAGGCCGATTAGGTGTATTTCCATTGGGGTCCTGTACTACTACCCCATCCCCTTGCTCATGAGGGATGGTAACGACTCCGTGCTTGTGAAAAATCTTTAATGCGCCGAGCGTGGGCGCGATCCCGGGCCTTCTGGGTGGAAGTCCGAGACGCTAGTCACTACACCAGCGCGGTCGCATAACTAAAGTTTTTAATCCAGTGTGGTACAGAGGAAAACCTTTATATAAACATCATATGTTTGAATCCCACTCACATGTAAGATGTCTTTCCAAGTTTTACAACTTTTCACTGTTATTTCCATGTTTTGTGGTTACGTATTGTTTGTAAAATAACAAAGCATGTGCAAAATTTATATAAAGTTTTATAAATTTGTTGTAACTGTTGACAATTATTATAGCTATGGTGGAGCGTCACTTATACCAATTTGCACAACTCTCTGGTACCTTGATTGGGGTGTAATAGCCACTTTATGTTGATCAGAGCAAGAAACACTAAAATGTAGTCTTACATTTATTTCATATTATCAAAGGGCAGCTACAATCTTAGAATGATGATAAATTGCAGAGCGTGTGGAAACTTTTGTCTTTTTATACTGTTTTCAGATTAAAGTTAACTGGTTAATTAAGCTTTAGAAATATATAGGTAATTGAAGATGTTTCTTAGATAAAACAGGTACCGGTACAGTATATGTATTTAAGAACTGACTCAGTTAATTTTATATAATTAATTACCTATTAAAACTAAACAAACTTACAATGCTAAACCACCGAGTTGAATGACCCTAGCTTAAGACTAGCTAATTTTAATATGGTGGTCCAATTAGTACCTGATGTTTCTTTATTTTGGTCTATCTAACCATCCGCGTCTCTCCCTCTTCCCAACACATACACACATGCATATATACAGTACATTTACTGTACCTGTATATACATATACACACAGATTCTTCAGAGAGCGAGAGACAGACAGACATAATAGATAGGGGGTGAAGTTACTTATAAGTCTCCAGTTCCATGCAATTAATTTAGTGTCAGAATATACCATTAGCGTAATTTACTGTAGGCCTATATATTTACAGTATTTTATGTATAGACTGTATATATATATATTTTAAAGTACTATGTATTCCTATTTGGAGAAAAAGGTTATATGTTGGTCTGTCAGATACAGTGGTCAACCAGGCCACTAACTGGGTGGGTGATATTTGTGTGGCATCATGCCTGGCAAGATTCAAACCCACACACTTCTGTATAATTGGCTCGCCAGTAAATCACCTAACCGACCTTGCCACCCACAAACAAACACCTGCCCATTATTTCAACCACATACACATCAACATCCCACCCACACCTCCAAACACCAACACACACAAGCACATACACAAACATCTTATCCAATAAACCACCAACAACAGATCACGCAACACAATCTTAAACTCTCCACGTCCCAAGATTAACCCATCGGAAAACACACTTCCCAGAGAAATCCGAGTCACACTTGCACGCCACAGGTCCGGCCATCACATGTCATTACAAGATTACAAACACAGATTACATCCAACTCAAGACCCTTCTTGTTGTTTGCTGCCTACATCCCTCTGACAACACAGAACACTTACTACTCCTCTGCCCAACACTTGCCCAGCACAGACATAACTTCAACATCACTTCACTCAAAGATCTCTGGACCCACCCGAGGGAGGTGGCGGACTACCTGCATGCCGCAAGATTCCTATTAAAGGGAATCTTTGGGCTACTAGAACAACAACAAACTTGCCATCCAGCCAGATAATACACTTTGATGTGGTAGATAATTTATTTGTCTTACCATACTAATATTTTGTGGGTATTTGTTTTTTTATCTATTTTGCATACTAATTAATTGGACCAGCATGTATAAACTGTCTACTGTACTTGCAATTTATGGGCTGTGAGGAAGTTCAATCTGTAGACATTGATAATTGGCTGAATTACCAGCTAAAATTGGCTTTCAGTTCACACACAAGTACAATTGCCTGCACTAGTAGCTGGTACACTACATATTGATAAACTTTAAACATTGAACATTGATTAAGGTAAACACTGTGACTAAAGGGAATATAATTTTTTGAAGTTGAATCATTGCAAAATAATCTGTATGTAAATGTCTTCAACATAGCTAAATTCTACTGTTAAAAAACAAAACATAGGTAAGCATTGGTTTGGAAATAAGGCTGTTGATATGTGGAATAGTTTGCCTACTACTGTACTGTACTTAAATCAACTCTGAAATGGTGGAAAGTTTCAAATGCAATTTGGATAGTCATATTATGAATGACATTAGTTGGTTGTGAAAAGGATCTGCCTTGTGTGGGCCAGTAGGCCCTCTGCAGATTTTCGCCTTCCTATGTATTAACCCCTTCTGTACCGGCTATGTCTTTATAACTTTATACTGGCTACTATTCCCCCCTGTTATTACTCTCCTTGACACGGTTGGGGGGCTTTGGGGCTGGCGATTGGGGATGGTTGTGGTCATCTCCCTTCCTATCTCCCCTCGAGCTTTCGTCGTCAGCGTGACTAATTTTGAGTAGTTTTCCATTTATCTTTCTATGTTTTTCCCCTTCTATTCTTATTCTGTCCCATTTGGTTGTCCTCGGGCAACCTATATCTCATGTCTCCCTGGCTTGGCTAGGTAGCAGACTCCTGACCTGATTTGTCTCTTCGGTTGCTGTTGTGGCCTGACTGACTTGATTCCCTTAGGTACGGTAATGCATTTTTTGCTTCTCGATGTGATTTTTTTCTACCTTCGACCTGATCTCTCCTTCGCCCTGATCACTTCTTGGTTGGTGTTGCGGTGTAGCAGTTCTTGCCTCAAATTTCGGCCCTGCCCTATAAGAGCTCTGATGTGGAGCTCATGTGGTCCGGCTGAACTGGTGAATTGGTGAGAAATATCTGCGTGTCTTCGCCTTCCTCGATTTGTTCCCCTACTGCACTTCGCTCTCTATCTTGACTCGTTTAGTTAAATATCTTGATCGAATCCTTCGGGCCAGCCCTATGAGAGTTCTTTTATGGAGCTCAGTGGTCTGGTTAAACTAATATTTAAGAAAACAAACAAAAATTGCTACTATTTGACGATTGCTGTGAATTTTAAAAAGGGCCTTCATCAATTAACAGGTTCTAAGTATCTCTCTTAACCTTTTTTACTACCACAGATCCTTCTTAATCCGCACAAAATCGTCTAAACATAGCTACAATACAATAAAAAAGATGTCGCCGGTAAAGAAGGGGTTAATATATTACATTAGCTTGTCAAAATTATTCTGTCAATTATAAAACATTTTTCACTTTAACCCTTCAGACCCGGAAGGGCTCTTAAACACCCATAAAAAACACACCCGAGCTACCCGGAAGGGCTCTTAACCCTCCAGCCCCGGCTATGTATTACAGTATATATATATATATCCCCGAAATCCGGGGGTTTTGGCCGAAAAACGTCTACGCCTAGGCTACCGCATCTTTGTTATTTGGCTTGCTTTGCATTCCCGCACATCCCCAAGCGTAGATGTGTTTCGTACCTGTAGAATGGCGTTAAGTAGAGCTCTCTAAGTCAACTGGTTCAGTTGTGATGATGATTTCATTGGAGATAACTTTATGGCAAAAACAGCCACTTTACACTACTTTTCGATACTTAACAATAACATACAGGCACACACGAACAAGCGACGCACTCCTTCTTGTGGCCGGAGATGCGGGGCGTCGGTCCAGCCGGCTGTTGTTTACATGTGTCGGACGTACGCCTCGCACACCAAGCTTACAGGCTTTGAGCTCATGGGTCTTTAAGAGCCCTTCCGGGTAGCTCGGGTGTGTTTTTTATGGGCGTTCAAGAGCCCTTCCGAGTCTGGAGGGTTAAACACCCATGAGCTCAAAGCCTGTAAGCTTGGTGTGCGAGGCGTACGTCCGACGCATGTAAACAACAGCCGGCTGGACCGACGCCCCGCATCTCCGGCCACAAGAAGGAGTGCGTCGCTTGTTCGTGTGTGCCTGTATGTTATTGTTAAGTATCGAAAAGTAGTGTAAAGTGGCTGTTTTTGTCATAAAGTTATCTCCAATGAAATCATCATCACAACTGAACCAGTTGACTTAGAGAGCTCTACTTAACGCCATTCTACAGGTACGAAATACATCTACGCTTGGGGATGCGCAGGAATGCAGAAACAAGCCAAATAACAAAGATGCGGTAGCCTAGGCATAGACGTCTTTCGGCCAAAACCCCCGGGTTTCGGGGAATATATATATAATACATAGCCGGGGCTGGAGGGTTAAGCAATTTCATATAAAATAAATTTCAACCTAGTTTCCAAGCATAGTAACCTATAATATGTATATCTGATAAATATATATATTACAGCTTGACATTCCTTGTTAACCGACCCTCACAAGTGGTCAATTGCCCACTGCAATTTGCAAGCTTTGAGGAAGTTGGATCTATCGATATCGATATTTTGCAGTTACCTGCAATAATACGGATGTTCGAAATTCCTCAACTTTCTATCCGCCACAAACTCATGTATATCAATGTTTACGGTTCCAACATCATTATACAGTAGCTTGAAACTTGTAATTGGTCAATTGACCACTTGCGAGTTTCAGGCTATAAGGAAGTTGGAGCCATAAACATGGATATAAAACAGAAATTTAATAATACTGTATAGGTTTTTTATGAATAAAAAGTAAGTTGAATTGGGTTTTATGTACTTATATATGCATTACAACCATATTTTAGCTGGTAATTCTGCTAACTATCAACGTCTACAGCTCTAACTTCCTTATAGAACGAAACTCGCAAGTAGTCAATTGGCTAGTTGACCCTGTGCTGTAGTGCTGGTGTATTGTGTCCTGTATACATTGTTACTTGTAGGATGAGCATTAACCAAAGATACTATCCTGTACATTACTATTGCTCTAGTCTAGTACATTTCTTAAATAAACTGTGAAGTTACTTTGCAAGTGTTTTGGAATTCCTATTTTTAATATAGGGAACATACAGTCTTCTACCCAACCTTAGTCGTTTCTGTCTTGTCTCTTTTCCTGTGCTATTTTTCCTTCTAGGTTTTGGCGAGATCGCCCGATTGGGTGGCACTGCAAGGGGGGTTACGGGAAATGGGGGCATTAGCCCTGGGGCGCAAGCCCATGGGCTGATGATCCCCTCCCATTGCCTTCTCAGAGACAGATCTCATTTTGGCGTAGGGACATCACTGCCCGCCACTTTAGTGATGCAATCTTCTTCTGGAGCAGTGGACCACTAGTTCCTATCTTCAGAAAATCCCTGTGCTTGGTATGCTTCCAGCCAAGGCCCCACTGGGGTAAATAAAATAGCAAAATAGTGGTGGAACTGCCATCCAGGTGAGGGACTGCTTTGGGTCTGCTCCTTCAGTGCTAAGGTTCATAATCCACTTAGTGGAAATGGGAGTAGGTCAGTGGAGGCATGTGGGAGCCTGGAGGCAGTTTCTGCTATGGCCATCCCTTTTTGGGCGATTCCTCTGGAAGCGAGGCGTCAGATTGATGATGATACAGTCCTGTAACAAGTCTGAATCTGCCAAGGACCAATTTCATATCCAAAATATGCTACAATATATATTTTGTCCATAATGTGTGCAGCACGTGAGGAGGTATGTGGAGTTAGGAGAAGAGGGAGAGGAGTGAAAGGAACAGCATGGTGGACTGAAGAGGTGAAACTAGCAGTTGAAGAGAAAAAGAAAGCATATAAAGAGTGCTTGGGTAGTAGAGGGAATGAAGATTTGGAGAAATAAAAGGGAAAGGTACTTGGAGAAAAAGAGAGAACAGGTAGTGAGGGGAAGTAAGAGAAGAGTAGATGAGGATTTTGGAAGGAATTTAAGTGTACAGTGGAGGTAGTGTAAGAAATTGTTCTGGCAAGAGGTCAAGAAAGTTAGGGAAGGTGGGAAAGGAAGTAGTAAGGGAGTGAAAGATAAGAATAAGCTAGTGCTAGTAGAGAAGCAAAAGTGTCAAGAGATAGAGGGAGCACTTCAATTAATTGTTGAATATACAGTAGGGAATGAAACGCCGGCTATCATAGTTGGATGGGGTATGGGAGGGAGGAGGTGTGTGAGGCCTTGAATGGGGTAAAGATCGGGAAAGTATCAGGAATAGGTGGAGTGTGTGGGGAGATGCTGAGGTAAGGTGGTGAGATATAGATTGAATGGGTATGGAAAACGTGTAGACTAGCATGGGAGAAAGGAAATGTGCCCGAAGACTGGAAGACAGCCATAATAGTCCCTTTGTATATGGGTAAAGGGGAGAGAAGAATGTGTGGTTATCACCGGGGGGGATATTTCTCCTACCGTAAGCATAGTAAGGAAGATGTACAGTAGGATAGTGATCGAGAGAGTGAGAGTGAAAACAGATAAATGGGTAGGTGAGTAGGGCAGATTTAGGAAGAGAAGAGGGTGTGTAGACCAGATTTTCTCCTTGAAATGTGTTGTTGAGAAATATTTGGAGAAGGGACAAAAGTTGTATGCTGGCTTTATAGACTTGGAGAAAGCCTATGACAAGAGTTGATGGAGAAAGTCTGTGGAAAGTATTGAGAACATACGGAGTAGCTGCTAAATACTGTAGTAGTACAGTAGTCGTTCCCTAGGCTGTCTGGCCAAACAGACCTGAGCTCCTAAGGAAGACCACGGCTGAAACCGGGTTTTCCCACAAAGTTCTCAAGGAGTGTGTGTTGTGTTGTTGGCGTAAGTGGTTATGTGTTATGCAGTCATTCATAATGTGTTTGCTAGTGTGCAGTGTTGTATTACAACCCAGACAGGTGTCCTGGACGGAGTCATCCAGCCTCTTCTGATAACTCAAAGGGCTGGATGGTGCCCACATTGCAGCCTAGCCAGGTGGACTCTGTCCTCATGGGAAAGGAGGGTTTCTGAGGGATGGACTTCAGAGGGTCGTGCATGTAGCTGAGTGACTGGATGGATCAGTGGGTAATTTGAGTATGGGTATGCTTCTGGAGGCTGGCTTGGGGTGGGCAAGGGGAGAGTTAAGACAGTATTTGTGTATAACGAGTGCTAGGTGTTGTTTTTATGTTTCTTGGTGTGTGTGGATGTTCTGCCTTGTAGTGTAGTGGGTGTTGTTGGTTTTGGAGGGTGCGTCAAGAAATTGTGTGCCTCTCATATCAAGATGATCTTTGATTTTGAGGACTTTGGTTTCCTGGTGTAGAGCCAGTGATTATTTTGAGGACTTTGTTCTGTAGGGTCTTGTGATGTGTTTCAGAGAGGTTAGAGGCCCAAACAGGGCTAGCATATTCCATCACTGAACGTATATATTGTTTGTATACTGTGGTGGTAGTTTCTTTGTTATGTCGTAATGTTGTGTGGGCAAGTGAATTGAGGGCGTTTAGTCTTGGTGTCAGTTTGTTTTTTGTGCTTGTAATATGTTGTTTAAATGACATTAATGTATAGTATGTTACACCATGGATTTTGGGTATGTGTGTGTGTGTGTTATAGGGATGTTGCTTAACTAAGGTGAGGTGAGGGATATGTCTATGTTACTGTCCAGTTTTTGAGAAGGGTCGCTGTAGATTTGGCTTCGGCTAGTTTGAGTGTTTGCGGTGAACCAGTCGTATAGTGTGTTGAGGTACGGTTGGAGGAGTTGTGCGGCTGTGTTTGCGTCGATGTGTACATGTGAGTGTTATGTCGTCTGCGTAAGAGGCTGTGTGTATCTGGGGTGTGAGGTATGGGTAGGTCATGCATGCATAATATAAAAAAGTGTTGGGGACAAGACGAATTCCTGAGGGACTCTGTTTGTGAAATTTCTGATGTTCAATGACTGGCCAGCAAATCTTACATGGGCACATCTGCCTGCTAGATTTTTTTTTTTTTTTTTTTCTATGTGAATGAAGGAGACAAAAGGCATAACTGCCTGCAGCGAGTGCCTCCCCCAGATTTCAAAGAGTGACAGGGCCGAAATCAAGGGACGTTCGAGCTAAAATGCCTGGACACACAGAGTTTGAAGCAATTTAAGTCATAGGAAGAGGGAAAGACTGATTCTGGGAGAGAGTTCCAGAGCTCAGCAGTTGAATACTGTAGAAGAAAGTCTGAAAATAGCGTTTCACCCTTGGGTTGGAAAGTTGCACAGAGTAGGGTTGGGATTGTGTTGCAAGGCAGGTACTACGTACCCTACGTAGAGGAGGTGGTATACACTGGGAAAGCTCCGAGGAACACTGATTATTGTAGTAGCGATAGAATAGCGAGAGATGCAACATTGCAGCGAAGAGAGAGAGATTACAGAGAGTTGGTGAGTGGATGGGAGTCAATGATACGAAAGGCTTTCTTTTCTACTTTATCTAGGAGTGCGGTGTGAGAGGATCCTCCCCACACATATGAACATAGTTGGCCATCCATCTTTATGTGTTATTGTGCATGTTTGTGTTAAGAATTTTGTTTGTGAGGTTGTGGCGGGGAATGGCATCAAAAGCTTTTACTAATGTCAATTGTAACGAGCAGTGTTCTGTGTGGTGGCCTAGCTGAATTCTATCTATCTATTACCGGACGCCGTGATCCCTGAAAAGGTGGCCACGAACGAAATGCCCCCATGCTCCTCTGTCCCCAGTCAGTCGACGCCCCTCCTCCCATCCAGCACCGCTTTCGCTCATATACTCCATCCTTCCACCTCTCATTTGGTCTACCTCTCCCTCTCTGTCCTTCCACCTCACTCTCGTACACTCTCAAGTAATTCTCTCGCTTCCCATACGTTCCAAATGGCCGAACCATCTCAAGGTGTTTCTTTTCACACTTTTCAGCACATCTACATCCACACCACACCTCTCTCGTACTTCCTCATTCGTCTGTCTATCCCTCCATGTAACTTCGCACGCACTTCTCAAGTAAGTCATTTCCACCCCTCTCACTCTTGGTTTGAGTCTCTCTACCAACGTCCATGCTTCGCTCCCGTAAGTCAATGTCGGGATTACCACACTGTCATGCAAGGACTTCTTTACTTCCATGCTGACCACCCTATTTCTTGTTACTACTTTCAGCGTTCCTACAACCCTCTTCCCCTGTTGCACCCTGTCCCGCACTTCTTCATCCATACTCCCATCTTTACTCAACACACTTGCCCAAATACTTAAATGAGCCGACATTCTCCATAGCCTAACCGTTCAACCTCACCTCACACTCTGTGGCTGCACCCCTTTCAAAGACCATAACCTTGCTCTTCCCCGCATTTACCTTCAGATTCCCTTTTTCACACACTGTTCCAAACATATTTACTAGACCCTGCAACTCCCATTCAGTATCGCTCATCATAACTGTATCATCAGCAAACAGCAGTACAGGCAACTTCCACTCGTTTCCCTCCCATATCAGCGGTGCAACAGCATCCACTGCTCTTCCTTGTATTTCCTTCATGACTCCATCCATATATATAAAGAACAACCATGGGGACATCACACACCCTTGCTTTAAGCCAACATTCAGATCAAAGAACTCGCTCTGCTTTTTCTCCACACATACTGACGCCTTTGCACCCTCGATCATAGCTGAATTGATGTCATCAAAACCTTTTTGTGTGAGGTCTGTAAGAAGGGTGTTTGTGGAGTGTAGAGGCCTAAAGCCATGTTATGATCTAGCTAGAGGAATGTGAGGTGTGGTTAGTTGTAATATGATGTGTTCAGTAACTTTTGAGGGGGTGCAAAGGAGAGTGATACATACAATACATACTGTACAATGGTTTAACGTCATTTTTCCATTACATGCAATGTAACGGCTCAGACGGGGTTGCCTTTCAGAAGTTGGAGTGTACTGTAGTACAATAAAGTCCCGCCACAGCACGGCCCCACCAAGTCATCACTGTGGCTGATGTTGGTATAGTGCTAACCGTGCCTCAGCAAGACTCAACAGAGTCCCCCTGCAGTATCTGCAACCACACCACCCTTAACAGTGTTACAAAAAGACAGCACCATAACAAGACCCTACTGTACAGTATATTAGGCAATTGGACAATAAAACAATAAAGTCCTGCTCCAACATGCAAACACTGTTGCCGACACAGGTGTGGTGACAAACAGCGCCCAGGTAAGACTAAGTCCCCTGTGGCACCTATCCGCACCCCACCAGCCTCGGCAGTGCCATACCAAGACAGTGCTAAGATAAAAACTTTATTGCATAGTAATGGCTGTTGGTCCACAAGTCTATCGCTATCCCCCCTATTAGTCGCCTTGTACGACACGACATGCAGTAGGATGCATGAGGCATATTTTTTTGTTTCCTCCACCATTAGATGAAGGCCCCCTTACTATGGGGTGGTAACTATAAAATTCTTTTGGGTTTGTCTTACTTTGATTTGCAACATGTAGAATATTTTTACTTTGTTTGACTAACTTTTGGGTTTTGCGTCTTAGATCTACAAATATAAATATATTTTCATGGGTGTCAGAGATTTTTAATTTATCATGAGCATTCTTTATAGCAAGCAGACAATCCGCAATGTCTTTATTCCACCACTTAGGCCTATTATTATGTACTGAAGCAATTCACAGAGTGTGAGGTGAAGCTGCATGGTCAGGCTATGGAGATCGTCAACTCTTTTAAGTATCTGGGCAGTGTGTTGAGTAAAGATGGGACTATGGATGAAGAAGTTCGGGAGAGGGTACAACAGGGGAAGAGGGTTGTAGGAACGCTAAAAGCAGTAACAAGAAATAGGGTGGTCAGTATGGAAGTGAAGAAGTCCTTGCATGACAGTGTGGTAATCCCGACACTGACTTACGGAAGCGAAGCATGGACGTTAGTTGAGAGACTCAGACCAAGAGTGAGAGCAGTGGAAATGAATTACTTAAGGAGTGCGTGCGGAGTTACATGGAGGGATAGACAGACTAATGAGGAAGTAAGAAGGAGGTGTGGTGTGGAGGTAGATGTGCTGGAAAGTGTGAAAAGGAACAACTTGAGATGGTTCAGCCATATGGAACGTATGGAAAGCGAGAGAATGACTAAGAGGGTGTACGAGAGCGAGGTGGAGGGACAGAGAGGGAGAGGTAGACCGAATGAGAGGTGGAAGGATGGAGTGAGGAAGTACATGAACGAAGGCGGTGCTGGTTGGGGGGAAGGGCGTCGACTGACTGCTGGGGACAGAGGTGCATGGGGCGGTTCGTTCGTGGCCACCCCTTCGGGGATCACAGCGTCAGGCAATAGATAGATAGATAGATAGAAGCAATTTAAGTCATAGGATGAGGGAAAGATAGATTCAGGGAAAGCGTTCCAGAGCTCAGCTGTTGAATAGAAGAAAGATTAGGAATATAGTTTCACTCTTGGGTTAAAGAGTTGCACAGAGTAGGGGTGGGATTGTGTTGCAAGACGGGTGCTACATACCCTACGTAGAGGAGGTGGTATACACTGAGAGAGCTCTGAGGAACACTGATTATTGTAATAGCGAGAGTGATGCAACATTGCGGCGAAGAGAGAGAGATTGCAAAGAATCGGCGAGTGGACGTGAGACGAAAGGCTTTCTTTTCTACTTTGTCTAGAAATGCTGTGTGAGAGGATCCTCCCCACACACGTGAATAATACTCAATACATGGATGCACTGTGCCCCTGTACAGAGCAAGAAGCTGTGCATGGGTAAAGAACCCCCTGAGGCGGTTGAGCACACCCAGGTTCTTGGAAGCCGTTTTAGCAAGAGTGGTAATATTGTCTTTCCAAGATCATAAGAAAAAGAGACACCAAGAATACTGAGAGAAGATGAAAGATTGATTTTTGTAATGTTGAAGTATAAGGGATAGTCCTCTGGGAGTCCTGTTGTTGTTGTTGTTGTTGTTGTTCCCCAAGCTGCCTGGCCGAACAGCCCCAAGGCCCCGAGCAAGGCCAAGGCCATAACCTAGCGCCCCCACAGAACCCTCCCTGCCGACCAAAATATAGCCTGGGTGACCGAAGCCACTCTATGGCGGGGAGCTGAGGAAACGCCCGGGAAACCAAAGCCCCACTCAGGGCCCTATTATGAAGAGAAAGTTGAGGGGCAAAGAAAAAATGTGACCCTTTGGCTTTCAATCTTGGTAAATTGGGAGGTCAATCCACGGAAGAGACGCCGTCACTTGAGATCTAGAAAATATATAAGTAAAAGGAACAGTCAGATTAAGCTATGGGTATGGCAGAGATCGCTCAGTTCTCACTCGGATAGACCAGCCCATCACCACATGACTAGAACCCAGTCATCTCGGCATCGGCTAGGAAAGGCCCTAGAAAGCCGCCTTTGGCGGGGGGATAGCTCCCCTATTTCAACCCCTTTCGGGGTTGGGCACCCGCCCTGTTGTTGTTGGAGAGTGTTATGCCGTTTAGTGTTTTGTAGAGTTTTCTGATTTTTGTGTTGTGATCTAGTGTTTGGAGGTAACTACAGGTATTTCAATTTAGTGTTTGTTGTTCTAGTATTTTGTTGTTAATTTGAGTGTTTAGTGACCTGTGCGTGGGGCGTTGGGGAGTGTTTTAGTGTGTCGCATTGTCTGATGAGGTCTTTAATTTCTGGTGTAAAATTGGGGTTGTGTTGCTTTCTGTTACCTCTAGGGATGTGTTTTTTGTCTGCGTTTTGAATAATTATATTGAAAGAGTGTACGGCATCGTTGATGTTTGTGATAGGTGTACTGTTTAGAGTTTTGAGCTGTTGTTATGTTTCAGTTGTGAAAGCTTCCCAGTTGGCTCTTATATAATATCCATTATTCGAGAATGGAAAATAAGTCGTAGGCGTGTGCATAAACCTTTAACCGTCCTGGTGGTGTAATGGTTAAGGTGGCAAAAATCTGTGTGTGATAACCCGGGTTCGAATCCCGGTGGATCATATATACTTTAATTAATTTCATAGGGGGTGTTTGGTGTTGTGGTGAAATTAATAAAATATAGATAATTAGTGTTTGTTTATCTGTGGCCAGCTAGGGTGATTCTGGTTTTGGTGGTGATGATGATCGAGAGGTGGTCAGAATATAGGTTTGATTCCCGGAGGGAAGTAATGAAAACCTAATATTTAGTAGCGGCCCTGGAATCATTGACGATGTTGCCTATTAGTATAATAGTCTCCATTCAACACCCATGTTGGCCGTTTTGAATCAGCCACCGCGGGGAGGAATCAAGAGTCATCTTCATAAGTGCATCGCTACTTCTCTTATGGTGTCGTCATAGATCGGGTACCCACTACAAAAAAACTTTCGTAAAAAATAAGAGAAGAAAAAAGAAAAACTTTAATACTCAAATACTGTTATAAACACGCTTCCCACATTCGGTGGATTTCTTGCGTTGTGGCTTCTTGCCGCTTCTCGCCAAGCGCATCATTCTCCCTTCACTGATATATCAAGACAAAAACTCCAGATATCAAGCGAATGGGAAGGGGATGGTTGGGAGGGCCCTCATCGTCAATGATTCCAGGGCCCCTACTAAATATTAGGTTTTCATTACTTCCCTCCGGGAATCAAACTTATAATTTAATAGTGGCCCCTGCATCATTGACGATGTTGCCTGAATTCCCAAGACTGGAGGGGGACATTCGCAATAATATCTGAACCTCCGTTACCATAAGGTAAAGTCAGAATTTGTGTAACAGAATAAGTCATTTTATTGTGTACATACAATAAAGAAAAATACAAAAGATTGCGAGCAGTGCGTTGCTTCAAAGAAGTCCTGCTCCGTACTAGGGTCTCTACGTGAGATACCTGTTGTACAGTGTCATAATAACAGCTAATACAAAACTGTTATCACTCTTCTCAGATTGTAAACTTGTGAATAGTTTATCCTCTGTGAAAATCACAATGTCACTTGACTAGGTGAACACTCACCAACTATCTAGTTGCAACTTAAGATAGAAAACTTTTACGTACATAAAAACAAATTTTAATAACTTTAAAAGCTTGGTTCTGAATTAATTAATCTAGGACCAAGTACACTAACATAATTATAGATTCACTTAAACCTAAAAATTATAAACCCTTGAGCTTCTAGCTCGTAAAGCATGATTGGGCTCTGCGCCCGGCGGCAGCCGTACCTGGCTTGCCCTGCTTGACCGTGTATTCCGGCGGAAGAAACTAACTCCCGATGTACCTGGAAACCCGTGTCTTCCGGCGGAGGGGGGTTATACCTTCCGGTGTACTGGGATACACATAACCTCTCCCCCTCTTTTCTCGCCCAGAATGGGTGTCACTTATCTCAGTACACCAAAACTCGAAGCCGTGAATACATAAAACAACCCCATAGTGAAGAGAGAGATCGGGGCCGGTGTGCAAGTATACCGGGAATTGACTCTTTTGTCCCTAAGATTAAAAAGCAACAACTGAAAACAAATATCTGGGATCGATGTAACTCTCTCTTCACGGGTAAACATACAGCTCGTAACCCAAATCAAGAGCTGGCCTATATCTAAGGTTACTTAACTTATCTTCTGAGTCCTCCTTGTGCATTGGAGGACTAGAATGTTATGCTGGGTAATACGCCGGGGGAGCTTGGAAAGTTATTAGTTGAACCTGACCAAGCGAGATTTTAACGACCAACTCGTCGGCAAGTTTGGCCGGCGTGGAGTGAGCTCCCCCGGCATAATACCACGAACTTAACTTTTACGCATAAAAACAGTTTGAGGTAGATAACCAAAAGGGCTTTTAGGCCTTGAAAACCAAAAAGGGACAAAAACTCGATAAGCCGACACGGCATAGGTAAGCGTAGCTCAGGGATTGTCGAACCTTAGTGTAGAAAATCGTTTAGTAGAGAAAACTTGCGATGGAGCCCCTCCACAAGTCTCATAATTAAGAACCCGGGGGAGTGGTCTAGCTTACCGAGATGGAGGTAAACTGATGGAGGTTAGGCTCACGCTTCTCTACCTGTCCCGGTGGGATCATTTCCCGCCGTGGACTGAATTGGAATTGAATGGCCCGGAAGAGCAGCCGCCGCGGTCAATTCTATTCAACCCCGACCTGCTACACCGGGACCATGCTTGACTTTTTAATGGTATACAAGAAAGGCTTGCTAGGAGTAATTTACTACTTCCGGCGGACTACATGGCCGCCGGGAGGACAATTAAGGGGGAACCAACGCCCCCGCCTCACCAAGGGGAAAAGAAAAATCTTACTCGCACCTATGCCCAAGGAGAGGGAGAAGTCTTAAAACCTCTTTTACTAAACAATACTACGTGGCCGAATTTTGACTTATGACAACTGAGACAGGTGGGAAAGACAATCCTGGGAGTGAGCTACGCCTGCCTTTGACGGTCAGAAGAATACACATATAAAAAAAGATCTCTCCACCAGGCAGATATTGGGGGCACGCATGGGAATGGGTTTTATTAAATCCACTTTCCAGCAGGATCCCTTACTCATTAATGTTACTCTTAGCCCCCAAGATCCTTATGCTACCGTGGGCAGGGACATAAGTGAAATGTGGTACTTAGCATCATGTTGCAAAAAGGAAAGAACCATACGGCCGTATTTGTATGCGGAGTAACAGGGATCGGAGTAACAGGGAGTAACAGTAACAGTGAATCACCTCTCACTTAGGAAAAAATCAATTGCCTGGGGATAAAACTACGTCCCGGCGCACAGCTCGGGGTAGGGAAGAACTACTAGTTCCAAACAACTCCAATAATTAACTCCCTTAGTGGGTCAATAAGGTGAGGATGTTCAACAATTCCGCCTATTATTCCACGACTACCGGCAAGACATAGAGGATGGCCGGCGACCGGCGGACCTCTACCTGGCCCTTGGTCCTGAAGTATTCGCCGCTGAAGGAAGTCGCTGTTTGTCAGTTAAAAAACAGCCGCGGCGTATAGATACGCCGAGGACTGTTGACAAACCTTCCGTTTAGTGTTCCGCCCTTACTCTGTCCGGTCATCAGGGAGAGCGCTCACCTGAGTTCTGGGCGCCGGATAGGACATTGCATATACTCCCGTACCCCAACCGTTATGCACTCGAGGACGCAGCTCAAATGTGCAGTAGAAAAATACTTTGGCGCAGCCAAGGGGCAGTAACACAATTCTCCTATCTCGAACCCCTGTGCCCAGCTTGGCTTAGAGGGGGAGGCAGAATAACGTGAAGCAGCATTCTAGAATATAAATTTTGGGCCTAAAAGAGAACTTCTGTTGAGGCTCCGGCATTCGTGCACTGATCGCCGGCCATCCAGGGGATGCTAAACCTGGAGATGATTACGGGGGTGTACCTGTTGCAGTCTGAATCATCAACCTAACATCATTCAGTGTTTGTTCATTAATAGGAGTCGCTGTCAATATAGGCGAGTAGAGAACCCTATAATAAGCGTTAATAGGGAGCCCTTGCGCCATACTGAGTCTGAGTAGCTGCCGTGCCCTGACTGCCTCAAATAACGCGGTTCTTATGCCAGCCAATGATTGAGCAGGAAAAGGGAGGAGGTATTTGTGAAAAGCTTTGACGATTTCCGTCCTCTGACGAGGGGGATTCATTGGTTGGGAGACAGCCTGGGCTGTGTCCCTGGTTAGAAGAAAGCCGATAAATTTTCTATGTGCATTGTCTCTGACCAGGAAATCTCTTTGGAGATCAATGGGATCTGGGGCTACAAAGGGAGCTGGCAAATCCCTGACCTCTAACTGGGGGGCAATGAGGAATTCAAATATCTCTTTGGGCACACCGCCGGGTTCACGTTTAAGCCAGTCAAACTCGGTCTTTGGCGGAAGGGGAACCGGTAACGCAGCATTAGCAGACATAAACACAGCAAAATGTTGGAGCTCCTCATCCCACGTTACCCACGGGCCATGTCCCACCTCACTCAGATTCAATTTCCTTTGATCACGATGAGGATTACATCTTTGAAACTTTTGGCTTGGTTCATTAGCGTTTAAAATCCGCGTCATACAGAGGTCGAACGTGGGGCGACAAACTCCCGAATAGGAGGACTTGCAAAACAAAATTCAAATTTCAACTGGTTCGGGTTGATACGGGTCAATTCGGCCAATGTTCTTGATTATTCTGGGGGACGTTCTGGGGATGTTCATGGGTGCAGACGAACATCTTGTGGGTCGGCCAAAAGTTAGTGCATGCGTTAACTTCTGACCGACAATCGGCTGTAAAAACCGTTAAAAAATGGTCGGCTTTCGTTCAGGTTACATTAGTGTTAAGTTCTTCTAATTAGGCCCATGTTCTGCTCTAACTTCCACCATATTTATCACCATCATCATCACCACCACCACCACAACCATCATCATCATCACCACCACCACCACCATATGTATTACTATCATCATCACCACCACCACCACAACCATCATCACCACCACCACCACCACCATATTTATCACCATCATCATTACCTCCACCACCACAACCATCATCATCACCACCACCACCATATTTATCACCATCATCATTACCACCACCACCATATTCATCACCACCACCACCACAACCATCATCACCACCACCACAACCATCATCATCATCACCACCATCATAATCATCATCATCATCAGTAGCAGCCATTATTAACCCCTTCAGCACCATGATGCCATTTTACCTTTGATTCTGGCTAAAAGTAGATGATTTTATGCAGTTTAGGAAGGACCTATGATACTATGAGGGTATATTGAGATCGCATTTACCCATTTAAGTCGTAAAAGGTAGATTAAAAACTAAAAAACATCGTCTAATGGTAACCAGAATATGATGAAAATTATGCACTGGTGGTGAAGGGGTTAACCCATCAGACCCGGCTATGTATTCCATACCGAAACCCGGGGGTTTTGGCCAAAAAACGTCTACGCCTAGGCTACCGTATCTTTGTTGTTTTGACTGCTTCCGCATTCCTGCGCATCCCCAAGCGTAGATGTGTTTCGTACCTGTAGAATGGCGTTAAGTAGAGCTCTCTAAGTCAACTGGTTCAGTTGTGATGACGATTTCCGTGGAGATAACTTTGTGGCGATATCAGCCACTTATCATTACTTTTCACTACTTAACAATAATATACAGGCACACACGAACAAGGACGCCTCTCTTTCTTGTGGTCGGAGATGCGTGGCGTCGGTCCAACCGGCTGTTGTTTAAATGCGTCGGACGGATGGCTTTCAAAACAAGCTTACTGGCATTCAAGCTGCCGGAGCCTCAGAGCCCTTCCGGGTTCCGCGGGGGTGTTTTTTATGGATGCCTCAGAGCCCAACCGGGTCTGAGGGGTTAAGGGAGACCACCTCGCTTTTCTTCTATTTCTCTCCCTCTCCCTTTAGCTTGTATCCATTCGACCCTATTCAGCCTACTGTTTTAAAAATAAATAAATAGATAATAATAATAATAATAATAATAATATTAATAATAATAATACGAAAGGAAGGCCTTTCGTATCATTAACTCCCGTCCACTCACCAACTCTCTGCAATCTCTCTCTCTCCGCCGCAATGTTGCATCTCTCTCGCTATTCTATCGCTACTATAATAATCAGTGTTCCTCAGAGCTTTCCCAGTGCATACCACTTCCTTTACGTGGTACCCGTCTTGCAACTCAATCCCGCCCCTACTCTGTGCAACTCTCTAACCCAAGAGTGAAACATTACTCTCAAACTTTCTTCTACTCAACAGCTGAGCTCTGGAACTCTCTCCCAGAATCAGTCTTTCCCTCTTCCTATGACTTAAATTGCTTCAAACTCCGTGTGTCCAGGCATTTTGGCTCGATCGTCCCTTGATTTTGGCCCTGTCACTCTTTCAACTATGGGGGAGGCACTCGCTATAGGCAATTCTGCCTTTTGCCTCCCTCAATCACATAGAAAAAAATAAAAAAATAATGATAATAATAATAATAATAAAAACAAAAAAATTAACATTTGGTTATAATTTAATTGTAGGTGCAATTAAAAAGAAAAAGAAAAATCCCACAATGTATCGGTGAAAATGGGGAGGGCAAGGTGACTGGACGACTTGGCCCACGGGACAACTCGGCTCGGACAGCTCGGCCCACTTTTGGACAACTCGGCCACGACGGCGAGACAGCTCGGCCCATTATTTGAGACAGCTCGGCCCCATGTTATGCTGTGGTTAGGTTAGGTTAGGTAGGGACATAGTGATTCCAAAATGATCAATACGAGAAATAAAAGTTAATGAATTGTCACTTGTTTGATGAAACGAAAAGATAGATACATAAATAGATAGGGACATAGTGATTCCAAAATGATCAATATAGCCATCTATATCGTTTTTATGTTGTCGAAGCAAATAAGGGTTGTGAAAAGCTGAGTTGTCTCGCAATTAACACTGGGCCGAGCTGTCTCGCCGAGGGCCGAGCTGTCCGAGCCGAGCTGTCCCGTGGGCCGAGTAGTCTAGCATTCGGAGGGCAAATACGGGCGGACTGAAGATATGTTTTCGCCTACGGTGAAATTCCACATATTGTTATTTTTGTTGTTGTTGTTGATGAAATCTTATAGAATAACCTTTCCTCTTGCCGTTCATGAAAACAAAAAAATATAAAAAGCAATTATTATGGGTGAAAACCGACTGAGAGTTAATATTTTGCTGCGGAATGGATTCTATAAGAGCGAAAAGCTATCGTTATAGATTTATTTCTATAAAATCCAATATTGATGATAGAATAATCTAAACACCGCCATCATGTTCAGCGGACATATATATATATATTTGTTTTGAGAGTAAGCTAAATTTGTACATTTTTCGATAGAATAATTTCTCCGGCGAAGCCGGATTTCTCCATACAATGCTGGCTCCCTATCACTTGCCAGGAAAAAAACGACACCTGGATGGGGATAAACGTCTTAAAACAGTTGGCTGAATGGAGCCGAATGGATACAAGCCAAAGAGAGAGGGAGAAAAGAGAAAAAAAAGAGGTGGGCCCCCTTAACATCCACCTTCTACAATGCCAATACATTCTTTATAGAGGTTCACACTATAGGGCAGGTACATTTTTTTTTTTTTTTTTTTTTTCTATGTGAATGAGGGAGACAAAAGGCATAACTGCCTGCAGCGAGTGCCTGCCCCAGATTTAAAAGAGTGACAGGGCCGAAATCAAGGGACGTTCGAGCTAAAATGCCTGGACACACAGAGTTTGAAGCAATTTAAGTCATAGGAAGAGGGAAAGACTGATTCTGGGAGAGAGTTCCAGAGCTCAGCATTTGAATAGAAGAAAGTTTGAGAATAGCATTTCACTCTTGGGTTGGAGAGTTGGAGGTTATCTTCCCACATTCGTTAGCATCGTGTTAAAATCATGTGATGGTCGTCCGATCCGGTTGGTGTTCGTCATAGGTTTTTTCATATCAGTTGAAGGTCGGCTGAATTTCGTACCTCAGTTGAAACTGGTCGGCTGATTCGGAGTATATTAGAGTTATAGTCGGGTCATGCTCTGACATTCATCGGTTTATATTAGAGTCATGTTCGGGTCTTTGTCGTAAATCGCTCGTGACTATCGGGTTATATTCTGGACTCGTTCGGGTCATTGTCTGGGTATGTTCTTCTTTTTAAAACTTCGAGACAATATCGGCTGATTCGGTTCAAATATGCAAGTCATCCAATTCAGGAATTGTCTCCCAACGTTCGTAGTCTGTATGACGCGGCCTTAAGGCCTGGCAACCATTGATGCCGCAATGTTGAGAGCAAACAGGGCAAATTGGGACATCCGGAGGAGGAGGGGCCTGATTAGGGGCATCCGGCGGAAGAGGGGTCATCTGCCCCGGGTTATACACAAAATATTGAAAATTTGTCGGGTCTGGGACCGCCTGGATTACAACATCTAACACTCTCCCTTGCTCGTCCTTTGCCCTAAAAGCCTTGCGTCTGTTTACTTCTATTGACCACTCATGTGGCACCGGGGCCTCACCTTGAGCCGACCTGTGCCTTTCCCCTCTAGTCATAGCTGTAACCGGGAGCCAAAGCCTCCCCGGTACTTTCAGGTTGAGGGAATGCTCAACAAATGTTGTGTGAGACTGTGGGGGTAGGTGTCGAGAATTACAGAGATGGGCGCTCTCCGGTGGGACCGGTAATGCGGCAGCGCTCCGCGCTCATCAGACATGAGGTAATGCGGCAGCGCTCACGCGCTCCTTTTGTCAGCAGACCCGATGCGCTTCCCGCTCCGCGCTCCTAAAAATAGGTATATAAAAAACAAAACAAACAAAACAGTTTCTAGAAGTTATTTTATTATTTACCTTTGTCCTTCACTTTGTCCTTTGTCTTTCACTTCACTAAATTCCAAGAATTCAAAACATTCAAAAAACCTCAAGTCATGGTGTCTTTCTGAAGTTTAACTGTTTAAGTTTCTCACTTTCTCAGTTTCTGTTATTCTTTATGTCATATCAATGAATCAAATGTCAATGATATGATATGATTGATATCATTGCAAATGTCAATGATATGATATGATTGATATCATTGTGAGTATTTTTAGTTTTTTTACCACATGTACCTTACCCTTCTGCATACCCACCACGGCACAGGCTGGGAAATTAGTGTTGCGGATCTACTTGCCCCGGGCTAGTGACTTCTGAAATTTACTTGCCCTGACATATCTTGTACTTGCCCTGATACACTGTAAGACATTTCGCTCGCTAAGTACCACATACATTCACAAACATATCACCTAAAATCACGGTACAGTACGTTAGAGGAAATTTAGGTGTGTTGGAAAGAAGTGTGGTGTGATTTTTAAGTGTAGTGAAATGATTCAATGAATAGTAAGTGTCTATGAGAGTTAGCTGGATTACTCTCTGTGTAGGTGAGGCACCTATAGAAAAAGTGGGGGAAACCTGGCAAATGAAGCAGGAGTTCCAGTAACTCGTTATCATATGGCTATGTGACCTCCCCTGGGTACTGTCCTGCTCGACTGGTGCCTACAATCTCCCCAATAAAAAACTTCACGACTAGCAATATTCAATTTTATAAGTCCAAGCAGACTACAGTATAGGTCCGTGTGGTCGTGTTAACTCCAAGGCGCGTAGCGCGACGCACAGGACCAAATAAAACAAAAAGGGCTCCGTTAGGGCCTAGAGGATAAATCAGAGTATAATATTATGCACGAGAACAATAATTAAATTTGGTTCAGTAATAACCGAAATATTGCAATTTTCAATAAGCGTTGCCCTAACAAGAAGAAGAAGAAGAAGGACTCTGTAAGCCCTTGAGATCCTTCGCTTCCCCCAAATAGGGTGTCGATGTGGACGTCGATCCAAAATAATCTTCAATTCCAGAACACCAACAGCCTCCTTCGCTTCACGCGCAGACCTAATAAGTTGAATACGAGAATAACATTTCTAGGAACAGGCAGCCTTGATCTATGGCATCACATTACAAATTCATAGTTCATTATTGACGTATACCGGGGAGAGAGAGAGAGTGTTTACGGCTATACTGAATATTAAATCACAACACTGACTTAACCCCTTCATTACCGGTGACGTCCATTTCAATATATTCTGGCTACTATTAAATTATATAATTCAGTTTAAAAGGGGCCTCCAGCAATTAACAGGCTTCGAATGATCTCACTTGACCTTTTTTTATAACAGCACACATCCTTCTTAAACTGCACAAAATAGTATAAATCTAGCTAGAAAGAAATTATAAACACGTCGCCGGTACAGAAGGGGTTAAGGAAGATGTGTCTGTCTGTCAAATAGTCTGTTACAGCAAAATTATGAAAATTCGAACACGAATAATCCAAAATTCCCAAATAGCCCGATTTTTTGAAGATCGGAATTATTAACAATAAAATGGGGAGAAATTGAACAAATAATAAAACTGCACACCGATATCGGGTAAGTGGAGACAAGCGTAGGTGCAGACAATGCCAATCTGGTACCCTACAACCAGCATCTATGGATTATAGTATAACACTGACCACTGACCAACAACTATGCCACCAACACCATCTACAAGCTTAAGGGGACATGGGCCTGTTTTCTGAACCACTTTCTCCCTCATGTTTAACCCCATTAGTTTACAGATGTTAAGATGTTTGCTCCATTAGATAGTCGATCTTAAAACCTTTCGCTCCATTTCGTCGTCAATATTTAGACCTTTCGTGCTATTTAGATGTCGATTTTTTCCCTGGCGAACAATAGTGAGCCTGTAATGTTGGAAGAACCGGCCTTTGGCCGGGAATGTTTTCTACCGAAAAATGTAGGCTACAAATTAATCTAGAAGGGGGATCTAAAGGATGTTTTTTTTTAAATTTGATGGAGGTAACTAGAAAAAGAATGAATACATGCAAAAAACGCCCAAAAAGTGAACCATCCCCCCTTAACAAGCTTTAGTATCCCTTGCAATTCAAGTTCGTAACATTACGAGATTCACGGCAAAGCAATAGCAACAATTCTTAGGCAATGTTATCATTGGATTTACACGGCTTCATTATTTTAGCCTAACTTGTTTCAATTTTCCTGTTTTTGTTTTCTTTATCTATTTATTGATTCTTGTGTTGTTATTGCATCTGATATAAATCAATATTGACAGTATAGTATTCGACAACCGATTAGCTGTTTACTGTTTACTTAACCCGGCAAGCGCGATAGGCCTCACGGAAGGCTTCCTATAGGGAACGCGATAGGCCTCACGGAAGCAGGACCATAAAAAAAGCCTTCCATAAAAAAAAGGGCCTATCAAAACAAAGGAATTTGTCTCTAGGTGAGATAATTCCCCTCCAGTACTCATCCATGTAAATCTCACCCACCCCCCTCCCCTCCTTCCCCACCTTATTCCCCCCTCCCTCCCCTCCTCAATTATCACCTATTTTTCCTCTTATTATCATCATTTATCAGTTATTTTTCTCTCCCGCGATAATGTAGCACAAGTGGGTGGCATAAAAGATCGTTATGCAACACCCAGACACCGGCACACACCGCCCCGCTCTTCTCAGTTGACTCCCAGACAGCGAGAGGGGAAGGCTGCCTGTCTCTCTCTCTCGCCTGAGATTATGACCGGGTGGCCAATATCTTCGTTTTTCACCACCCAAATGCTTTTCCCACTTATTTTAGCACTCTTGAAGGTTCATATATACATCATATATGTAAAATAAAAGCATACCGAAAACAAATAATGGTTTATATTGTAAATATAACGAATTCTGTCAGAATCCAGGGCTAGAAATGCACAAATAACTACCCTAGCACCTACGTCTATATCGCGCTTGTCAGGTTAAGGGTCACCGCACACCGAGTGTCGTCGGTCTCAGACTCCGTCTATTAAAGGGTTACCGCAGCGATGTTTTCCTACATTAATTATATACCGGTATTTGATATTATATATGTATGTATATATTTTATTGCAGCGTTATGTAAGGAAGTATTACAAACTTTCACTTGTCCCCCGGGCAACTGCCGGGCAGACTAACATTGAAAATCACTAGCCCGGCTACATGTCCGGGCTAGTCCGGGCTGCCGGGCTATACCTAATTTCCCAGCCTGCCACGGCAACACCACTACCCCAAACCCCTCCTCCCACCCACTCGCTGACTATCGGTCGCCTCACAAGGAAAAACAAAAAAAATCTGTGGCGGCGAAACGATTGCACCAATCGGTTCCATATTTGTGTGACAAGTGCCTTACCCTTATGCCTTCCCTCCACCACACCCCCAACTGCCTCCCACAACCCACTTCCAGCGTATCCGTACGAAGAAAAGGAAAAAAAAAAAAAGTCTGTGGTGGCGAAACTACAAACTAGTAAACTACCTCACCAATCGGCTTCATATTTGTAACAAGAGTCAATTACGCTTCTACCTTCCCCCCACCATCCCCCAAACCACCCTCCCACCCATACATTCAAGTAACATTCCGATAGTATCGAACTGTTGATACCATAAAATCATTAATATTATAAAAGTATCTGAAGTCTATAGTGTCTTTTGACTCTTTTCAGCTACGTTCGCGACTATCGGAGTATCGGGGACCTGATTTCTGGCGAAAATGGACAAGGGGATTTTTTTTTTTACAATTATCCTTCCTTTCTCACCCAACTTGATAGATTTAGCAAAAAAAAAAAAAAAAAAAAACTCAGGTTCTTACCTTTCCAGGATTTGAAGGTGGTTTTTTAAATCAACCACAGCGGCAGCGCTGACAACGCCAACGGCCGGGTTGGGGTGGTCGCCGTCGTCAGACTCCTCACGGCGGTCACCCTCGTGACCCTCCTCCTCACTGCGGTCAGACATGGTTCACTTCTGGGCTGATGCTCCACCTCCTGCAGAGTGACTGGGTACTGCCGAGTCTGCCGGTACTCACTACTCAAGTACTCAGGTATTGGACCCGTCCAAGCTGTCCACAGACACTCAGACAGTCAGACAGGCTCGGGCTATACCACTGCCAGACTTACCCTTAGGCCCCTTCGTAAGCTGCAACTTTTTTATAACTTGCCCGTAAGGTTTACTTTGCGTTAGCAAAAGCCAAAAAAAAAAAATAACAAGTTAACAACTGTAACACTGTCAGTCTGTCACTATCATAGTATCACTGTATCACAGTTCACTAACACCGTGGGTAACACCGTACGAACGGTACGATGACTGTACACGATAATGACGTTCTTGTACCTGTTGTTGACAGGAAAAATCGCCTCCGGAGCGCCAGAAAGGAGCGCGAATTTCTAGCTGCGCTCCCCGCCTGCACTCCGATTTCAGAATTTTGCCGCTCCTCGCTCCGCGCTCCTCTATATTGGTAATGCGCACCGGATCGCAGAGCGCAGAGCGCCAAATGGCGCGCACCTGCCCACCTCTGGAGAATTAGAAGCTGTGCTGTCGTCGAGAACGGGCGGGCCAGCCGCCGGCTGTCAACTAGACGGAAGGGAAAGTTTAGATGGAGGATTCAGGGAGGAACGCCGTTCATCCTCCTTCCCACTACCTTGAGGTCGTGGGCCAGAACCAGTGTCCATTTTACCCTCGCAAGACACCGAAGTGCTAGAGACAAACATAGGTGATTGGAAAGAGGTACTCGGCCCCGCCGACAGTGAATTATTTCTTTGTCGGGATTGCAACAGACCGTCCAACGGTAAGCCTTGTACCGGCTCACCGGCGGCTGAGGGAGCTACGTTAGAGGGCGTCGGAAGCCAGGAAACGTCAGTTTCTGAGATGATATTAACCTTGGCTGGTGACAAAGGGCGTATGGACACTTGTTCTGGCCGTGACCCAGGTGCGGAAACAGGATTACTAGGCACCCTTCCTGTATCACGAGGAGGAGAGGTGACGGGGCTACCCGGCGGAGGTCCCGCCGCCGGAGGAGGGACTACGTGGCGTCTTATGGCACATTGTTACATGACCCTATGTAGTAATTCTAATTGTTCTAATTGTTTGGACGTAAAACAAGGAGGTTTCGGTCGCTTGAGAGGCCTAGACCAGTTTCCCTGTGTCCTTTGTTTATCTACCAAACTTGAGTTTAGTATCTTACTAATACAAGGTTGGGATGTTAAGTCTGAACTATGTGGCGGGGAATCCCGGTCTCAGGACCCCGGCGGGAGAGTTGATACTTGAGGCGGTTGAAGGACTGTGCCGCTTGGTACTGTGTTCCTAATGGGTGGCCTTACGGTCTACCCGCATGTAACCTGGTCTAACACCTCGTCAGAGTCGACAGTCGTGACCGCCTCTCGTGTGGTAACGGATGGAGGAAGACCTGCCTGTATCCTATCAGCCTGAGGGTGGACACCGTCCCTGTTGGTAGAGCCCAGAGCCTCCGGCGGTGAAGACCACTCCCGGCCTTGAAAGTCACTGGTATCCAACACAAGTTTAGAACCCTGGAGCCTAACCGTAACTGACTTCCTAACCCTCATCTCAGACTGCTGTTGCCCGGCGTCCGCCGCGATGAGCCCAGGGAAAACCTCCGGCGTCACCGCGGCGGACGTCGATGCCACTGGCAGCTGCTCTGTCTGACCAACTTGCGAGCTAGAGTTTATACTGCCTAAAGTTACCCTTTCCTTCTTCGCCGGGCTAGATAGTTTGCGTAGCTTGTCTGGCAGGAACTCCACGCTAGAAGACCTTTGACCTAGGCCTTCAGGAGGTAATGGAGAGAGACAGACCGGCGACACTGAGCGACTTCTCTTGTAGCCGGGAGGGGAGCTCTGTATGGAGGTCGTAGACGACTGGGGAGAGGCCATGTTAATGCACGACACTGGCGGGTTCTATGTCTGAGCCATTGGGGCGGGTTTGAAAGAATATAGTTTAATAACTCTAAACAATTCCACATTATCACAGCCTAATTCAACGTGAGCTACTCTAGTCACGTAAGCTGCGATTTTGTTCTTTATCTCAATGAGTGTCAATAGACATGATAGATCCTGGCTAGCCAGCCATTTCTCAAATAAGTCTGAACACACTGGACATGTCCGAGATGACCATAGGCCAGAGGATCTGTCTAGGCACCTTACACAATGTATACATAGCCTGTGTGCTGCGACAGGAGCTAGGTGACACGTCGGCGTAGAACAAATAGAGAAAAGAGGCATGATAACAGTCTCCCCTCCCCGGCGGGAGCCACTCATCCGTAGCTGGCCGGACTGTAGACGGGATCTGGAAATAGAACATTTCCAGGAATCAATGCTCATAAGGATAAACCAAGAGGTTTTAACATCCTATACTCCCGGCGCCAGAACAGGGGTAGGCTACCGCCTCAACCCTTGTTCGGACCCCTAAGAGATTCTTTGAGAGTCTCCCTCCTCATGCCCTTTGCAATCATGAGGGGAGAGCTCCAATCTGGGCTGCCAACCTGTGACATGGGTCATAGATTAAAAAAAGCCACACCAAATCAGCGGTTAACTGCGTGCCATTACATACAATCGGTAGCAGCCGCCGGTAAGTTTACTCAATGAGCCGCCGCATGACGGGGTAAACTGGTATGCTTAAATGGCTCGCCGGAACTCGTATCACAGATACGCATCCTTCCGCCGGAACTGCAGGACCGGCGGAAGGATAGGTAGTGGCACACTACCACATGCACAAATCGATACGTATCCCTCCGCCGGACATGAAGGACCGGCGTCAGGGTAGGTAGTGGCACACTCCCACATATACACCAATATAACAGGGGGGAATGGGGAGGAGGGGGGGGAGTGAGAAGAGGACCAGACCACAACGCCGGCACGGCGGCCACGGACCTCAGGCCGCAGACAGAAGGGCCGGCGGGTCGTAAACAAGGACTAACGCAAGGACGTCTCCTTGAGCTCCCCGAAAGTGGGCACCACTAATTCACGGGAGCCCAAGAGAAGGGGGGGCACACGAAAATATCACACAAAATAAAATATATACACCCCTAACGAAAAGAGTCCCTAAAGGCTTTAGCACAAGGCAAGAATCTTCACGCAGGATAAAACTTACTCTGAAGACAACCTCGAGCAGCACGAAGCAGATGAAGCCCCCGCATGGGGCCTATAAGCAGGCTCGAACGCCAGAAGATCCCACACCACGTTTGACAATCCTTACACTGGCGCACCTGCATAAAGAAAAAGACAAGGCCCCTAGGCCGAACACACTGGACTGAAGAAACAGCTTGTGAAGATAAAAAGCCTCCTAACTAAGGAGAAGCAAAAACTAAGGCGCAAAATTAAGAGCCATGAGGAACACCCAAGTGGCGTCAGTCTTGAACACAACATGTTAGCGCCTGAATTGTACCCTAATATTAACACTTCCTGCGGGCAAACCATAACACAACCCGTGCTAGCTAATCTAACCCTTGTTCACTACAAATCAGATATACACAAATGAGCAAAGACTCACTAGAAGAGAGCGAACGTCGAATGAAGCCGAGCGCGGGGCACACGTGTTGATCGGTTGCCCGCGGGGAGAGGAAGGGAGAATGATGCGCTTGGCGAGAAGCGGCAAGAAGCCACAACGCAAGAAATCCACCGAATGTGGGATGCGTGTTTATAACAGTATTTAACCCATAACTGTCGGGGCGCAACATAAGTCGAGTATAATAAATCTGGACTATCTGGCGGCGCTCGACATAGGTCGTGTGGCAATTTCAGCACGTAATGTTGCTGAGAGAGAGAGACAAGTGGTGGCAGGAGAGTAGCGAGCGTATGACTGCTCCAGACCACCGCGGCGAACCTACTGACACGAATCCCACCTCCTCCCTCCCTCTCTCACTCGCTATATACGGAATTGTATGGGGAAAGTGCCGAATTACATGCTTTTTGCACTCGCGTTGCACGGTTGTTGCAAGAAAACTAGCCATCATAAAAGGATCATTATGGTGTCATTGGAAAGCTCTGTTTATGCCCTTTCAGGGATAGATACTTGTTTTACGCTCTGGGTCTTATTTAGGCATGAAAATGATCACGTAAACAGCCCTATTTTGGGTAAAAACACCCCGCTGGGTGGTACATATAAATAAACCGCCTAGGCCGCTCGTAAGGTGTTAAGTATTACATTTTTTCTTCTTATGAAGATGACTCTTGATTCCTCCCCACGGCGGCTGATTCAAAACGGCCAACATGGGTGTTGAATGGAGACTATTATACTAATAGGCAACATCATCAATGATATAGGGGCCCCTATTAAATCTTAAGGTTTTGACCGCCCTCCAGGATGTTGTCGGGGTGAGATTGGGGGAACTAAAGATGATATCTGATGATGAAGGGTGGTAGAGGGCTTGGTGGGGGTATGTTGATGGATGTTATTTAGGATGGAAAGGTTACATGTTTGGTTGTTGATCACCAGCCCTCTGTCTGTGCGTGGATTGTTAACATGCCACGCCGACGACTTGGCGTTGAAGTCACCACCCAGGATGATGTTGAGGATGTTTGAAATGTGTTGTATTTGTGGGGTGTAGTGATTTGGTACCGTGGGGGACGATTGGGAGGGATGTATGTATTTATGATGGTTATGTGTAATTTGTTGTCAGTGCATATTTTGATAGATTGTATTTTTGTAGTGGTGTCGTGAGGGGGGGATGAGGGAGTTTGTATGTGCACTGATATAAGAGAAGTTTATTGAATTGTGTACCAGGGTGATGAGTCCACCACCACCGCTGACGGCTCGGTCTTGTCTAAAGTTATGAAATGGGGGTGTTTTTTGTGTTCTGTGTAGTTTTGTTTCTTTCTATGTATGTTTTTTTTTTTTTTTTTTTTTCTATGTGATTGAGGGAGGCAAAAGGCATAACTGCCTATAGCGAGTGCCTCCCCCATAGTTGAAAGAGTGACAGGGCCAAAATCAAGGGACGTTCGAGCCAAAATGCCTGGACACACGGAGTTTGAAGCAATTTAAGTCATAGGAAGCGGGAAAGACTGATTCTGGGAGAGAGTTCCAGAGCTCAGCTGTTGAGTAGAAGAAAGTTTGAGAGTAACGTTTCACTCTTGGGTTGGAGAGTTGCACAGAGTAGGGGTGGGATTGAGTTGCAAGACGGGTACCACGTGCCCTACGTAAAGGAGGTGGTATGCACTGGGATAGCTCTGAGGAACACTGATTATTATAGTAGCGATAGAATAGCGAGAGAGATGCAACATTGCGGCGGAGAGAGAGAGATTGCAGAGAGTTGGTGAGTGGACGGGAGTTAATGATACGAAAGGCCTTCCTTTCAACCTTGTCTAGGAGAGTGGTGTGAGAGGAACCTCCCCACACATGTGAACAATACTCAATACAAGGGCACACTATGCCCCTGTACAGAGCAAGAAGCTGTGCAGGGGAAAAGAACCCCCTAAGGCGGTTGAGCACACCCAGCTTCTGGGAGGCTGCCTTAGCAAGACTGGTAATATGGTCCTTCCAAATGAGAGCAGAAGAAAAAGAGACACCAAGAATATTGAGAGAAGATGAAGGGTTGATTTTTGTATTGTTGAAGAATAAGGGATAGTCCGCTGGGAGATCATGACGGGTAGATAGATGGAGAAATTGGGTTTTGGAAGCATTAAAGTTAACAAGGTTTTCTCTGCCCCAATTGGAAATAGTATTTAGATCAGAATTTAAGAGTTGTATGGCTTCATTACGTTTGTCGTTGAGGGATTGCTGGCTGGGGCGTTCTGAAAAAGTAATGGAGTAGTGTAAGGTTGAGTCGTCTGCGTATGAATGGATGGGAATTAAGGTACAGTTAAGGAGATCATTTATAAAAATTAGAAAGAGAATAGGAGATAGGACAGAGCCCTGAGGAACACCGGAGTTTATAGGGTGAGGAAGTGAACAATGGCCGTCCACAACCGCGGCTATGGAACGGCCGGAAAGGAAATTAGAGACAAAGGCACAGATGGAGGGATAGAAACCGAAGGAGGGTAGTTTAGAAATTAAAGATTTATGCCAGACTCTATCGAAGGCTTTCGATATGTCTAGTGCAATAGAAAAAGTCTCACCGAACTCCCGAAAGGAGGATGACCAAGAGTTAGTAAGATATGAAAGAAGATCACCAGTAGAGCGACCCTTAAGGAAGCCATACTGGCGATCTGAGAGCAGATTATGAGAAGAGAAATGCTTAAGAAATTTGGAAGCAAGAATAGTTTCAAAAACTTTAGAAAGACAAGAAATGAGAGCAATTGGACGAAAGTTGGAGGGTTGAGAGCGGTCACCCTTCTTTGGGACAGGTTGAATGTGAGCAAACTTCCAGCATGAAGGGAAGACGTTAGAGGATAGACAGAGACGAAAGAGTTTGCCTAGGCAGGGAGTCGGCACGGAAGCACAGTTTTTGAGAACAACAGGAGGAACACCGTCTGGACCATACGCCTTATTAGTGTTAAGCCCAGAGAGGGTAGAAAGTACATCTTTAGAAGAGATTAGGATATTAGGCATAAGTAAGAGAGAGGAGGGCGGAGAGGGAGGAATAGCACCGGAATCATCCAAGGTGGAGTTTCTAGCAAAAGTTTGAGCGAAGAGTTTAGCTTTGTCAGAGGAAGAAGTGATGGTTGTGCCATCAGAGTGGGAAAGGGGAGGGAAAGACGAGGAAGAGAAATTATTGGAGAGGTTTTTGGCTAGATGCCAGAAAGCTTGGGAAGAGCTAGAGTTGGATAGTTCAGTGCATTTATTATTGATGAAAGAGTGTTTGGCAAGTCGAAGAACAGATTTGGCTTGATTCCGGGCAGAAACATATGAAGAATGAGAGTCTTGAGTTTTAAGGCGTCGGTACCGTTTGAATGCTTCCTCCTTATTGCAGTATGTACAGTATGTATGTTTCTTTCTAAGTTGCTGAAAGCGGTGAAGAGCATTTATGAGGGTGCAAAGGAGGCAGTGCATGTGGAGAATGAACAAAGCGAGTTCTTTGATATGAATGTTGGGTTAAAGCAAGGGTGTGGGATGTCCCCATGGTTGTTCAGTATGTATGTATATATCTGTAGTAGTGAAAGAAATACCAGGAAGAGCAGTGAATGTTGGTGTACCTCTGATAGGGAAAGGAAATGAGTGGAAGTTGCCTGTTGTTGTTCCCCAGGCTGTCTGGCCGAACAGCCCCAAGGTCTCAAGCAAGGCCAAGGCCATAAACGAGCGCCCCCACAAAACCCTCCCTGCTTACCACTAACAAAGCCCAGGTGACCGAAGCCACTCCAAGGCAGGGAGCTGAGGAGGGTGCGGAAACGCCCGGGAAACCAAAGCCCCACCCAAGGCCCTGTGCCCCTCAGTAATTATGAAGGGAAAGTTGAGGGGCAAGGGAAAAATGTGACACTTTGGCTCCCAATCTGCCAACTTCTAGGTTGGCAGTAGGGAGGTCAATCCACGGAAAAGACGCCGTCACTTGAGATCTAGAAGATATACTGTATAAGTAAAAGGAACAGTCAGAGTAAGCTATGGGTATGGCAGAGATCGCTCAGCTCTCACTCTGATAGACCAGCCCATCACCACAGGAAGTTGCCTGTACTGCTGCTTGCTGATAATACAGTTCTGAGGAGTAATAATGAGTGGGATTTACAGGGTCTGGTAAATATGATGGAACCGTGAGTGAAAAATGGAACCTGAAGGTAAATACAGGTAAAAGCAAGGTTATGGTCTTTGAAAGAGCTGCAGTCACAGAGTATGAGGTGAGCTTGAATAGTCAGGTTGTAGAGATTGTCAGCTCATTTAAGTATTTATTAGTGGCCCCCCCATCATTGACGAACATGCCTATTACATAAGGCACCCTCTTCAAACACTCATCCGCCGTAGTTTGAATCTACCGCGCAGAGCATTTAAAAAACTGAGGAGCCTTCATCATGAGCGCACGCGACCTCACTCATGGCTTCAGTCATAATGAATTGGGTTCTCACTACGAAAAAACTTCGTAAAAATAAAAACAAAAAGAAAATAAGAATAACTATTCAATAAGCTTTCCATCATATCGTGGATGTACTTGTGTGGATCTTTTGACCAGACGCTACTGCAGGCGTCATTCTTCCTTCTCTGCTCTGCGCTCAGCCTGCCCGGACGTGTCTCCCCACGCTCCGCGGGTTCCGCATTTGTTGCGTCCCTAGTGAGTTTTTTCTCATTTGTTTACTCCGGGATGTATCGAGTAAGGTTAGGATATGCGTAGCAGGAGTGTCCTGGGCTAGTTGCCCGCAGTGCAGTGTATTTTGGGTCGTGTGTTTGGGGCATCTATTTCGGATGTACCCTCGTGGTCCTGTTGTGGACAGGTGAACTTTTTCACAGTTAGCTAGCTTTGTGATGCAGGCGGCTTTCATTACACGTTATTGCTTCCTTTTATCTTTCTGATGAGGTAGCGTATTTTTGCTGTCGTTCCCAGCGTATTTTTCTTCACTTAGTGAAGTTTTTTCTGGGTCCCGAGTCAGTTCTTCCCTTTGCCGGAAGTGTTTGCTACAGTGGTGTGTTGGCGGTGGTTCCTGTTGTGATATAATTCAGTGCTTTTTGTTTATATTCCGACATGTTACTGTTATCCGTCTGCCTAGGCCTAGCCAGCCTCTCGTAGCTTTACCACATATACAAGTGTTATTGATTTATTTTCTAAATATGTACTACTGTGTCATGTGTGTCCTGGTTTAGTTGTGTATTGGCTAATTCCACGGACTATTTATGTGTCCTGGGTTAGTTGTGTATTGGCTAATTCCACGGACTATGTTGGGCCCGGCGTTAGTTGTGTTTTAGATACGCCTCGGTCCGGTGTTGCGTTCAGATGGTATCTGGACGGGGTGGGTTATTTCCGGCGGGTTTTTCTCGGTTTCACCTTGATAACCCCGGGTGGTTGCCAAGTTTTGGCCACGCGTGGTTTAAAACAGGCTTGTTTCCCCGGCGAGTGGGTGTCTGTGGCTCCCCAGGACTGCGTCTCTGGGGTGCCTGTTTCAGGCTCCTTCTGTTTCCCGGTGGGTTGGCTGTACCCATCTAACAGTGTTCATACGGACACGTGTTGTTTGTAGTTTTTTCGGTTATGCAAAGCCAATATAAAACTATGCTGTAGTTGTATTTCCTCCCCGGCGATCTGTTACAAAGAAGTGGGGATAGGAACAATTGGGGTTAACTTTTAAACTTTTAATCACCCGGTGGGTGCAACCTGGAAGGGTGGGATGACCGAATTTGCAAAATTCAGTTTAGTTGACCAGACAATTGAGGGATGCATTGTGTATCGCCTCCTTCAACATACGGCGCTTTAGGGCACAATTGGGGTTAACGTTTTTTAAAAACTATTATTCACACCCGGCGGGTGCTCCTTGGACGGATGGGAATAACGAATTTACAATTCAGTTAGTTAACCAGACAATTGAGGGATACGTTTTGTATCGCCGCCTTCAACATACGGCGATCTAAAAAGATACTTCGGCAGAAGTTAGATCTCGTATATTTGTCAGGCTTCCCAGTTTTTGATCTACGAGATAATTCGGGGGCCGGCGTCTTTTTTAGTTTTTTTTTTCCAAACTTTAATCTTGAAACAAACACCACCGGAAAGACTTAATCACTTATAAACGCCATGCTGGTCTTTATATATTATGTCAGAGGGTATTCATAAATCTTTTGGACAAATTAAGATATTCTGAAATCTTTTACTTAGGAACCCCACCGCGTAGCGAGCTGTGGTCGTTGAGTATTACGTCTCGTTACCCGGCGGGTTATTTAACACTTGTGTGCGAACATGATTGGGTTAACCTTATGAGCATTAATTCCTGGAAATTTTATTTTTTCCAGAGCTGGGTCCCGGCGGGTCTATGCAGAACCTGGAGTAAGTTTCCCACCAGTCTCTGTCATGGCTACCTTTGCCCCGGTTTTTGCTTTATGCATTACGCCCTCCTGTTCAGGTATCCCTATTTTTGCGCACACCCTTTGTATAAAATGTGTTAAAATGTCTCGTTTGGTGGGGGTTACCTTTCCGGCGTTTTTCTCGTTGCTCCGAGAACACCGTTTTTGTTTACCGAGTTTTAGTCAGGATGGCTAAAATAGGTAAGTTACCCCGACGAGTTTGGTCGCTTGAGGGCTCATCAGAAACTGCGTTTTCTGTGGTCGAGCCTGGGATCAGGCTTCCTGTGTTATTCATTGCTTTATGCATTACGCCCTCCTGTAATGTCTCGTTTGGTGTGGGTTACCTTTCCGGCGTTTTTCTCGTTGCTCCGAGAACACCGTTTTTGTTTACCGAGTTTTAGTCAGGATGGCTAAAATAGGTAAGTTACCCCGACGAGTTTGGTCGCTTGAGGGCTCATCAGAAACTGCGTTTTCTGTGGTCGAGCCTGGGATCAGGTTTCCTGTGTTATTCCCGGCGAGGGGGGCTCCACACAGTTATTTTGTTTGGTCTTTCCCTCCCGGCGACCTTTTTACAAAGAGGTCTGGGGCAGGTATAATTGGTTTGACATTGCATATAAAACCCGGCGGTTGTACCTTCGGGTGGTTATATTAACGGATTTGCGATTCGCGATAATTTGCCAAACAATTGATTGATACAATAGGGTATCACGGCCTTCAAGACGGCGATCTATGAGGGCTTCTGGGAGAAGCCGAATTAGAGATTAAGATAGGCTTAGACTTTTTATGGGATAAAAAGATGCCTGAATCTTACTAGTGTTTCAAGTGTAAAGGGATACTTGAAAGACTTCATCTTTAATAAAGATATGCTTCATTTTTATGAGGATTCAGAAGTTATGCTTAATTCTTTTGAACAGATAAAAGATATGCTGAAATCTTTAATAAACAATTGAAACAATGTTGTTTGTTTGTTTAGTCTTTCCCTCCCGGCGACCTTTTTACAAGAAAGGTCTGGGGCAGGTACAATTGGTTTGACATTGCATATAAAACCCGGCGGTTGTACCTTCGGGTGGTTATATTAACTGATTTGCAATTCGCGATAATTTGCCAAACAATTGATTGATACAATAGGGTATCACGGCCTTCAAGACGGCGATCTATGAGGGCCTCTGGGAGAAGCCGGATTAGAGATTAGGATAGGCTTAGACTTTTTATGGGATAAAAAGATGCCGGAATCTTACTAGTGTTTCAAGTGTAAAGGGATACTTGAAAGACTTCATCTTTAATAAAGATATGCTTCATCTTTATGAGGATTCAGAAGATATGCTTAAATCTTCTGGACAGGTAAATATATCCTGAAATCTTTAATATGAAACTAAAGGAAAACGAAAAGTAGTGGTGGAGTGCTACGGTTCGTTGACCGGCGGTTTTGTGGCACATATTTTGTACCATTTTTTGGGTGTAACCCTATGAGCATTAATCCCCGGAAATTTCTCTTTCCAGGGCGGAGTACCGGTGTTGCACCAGGTGACCAGGTAGTTCCCGGGGGCGGGGTAGTTTTCCCCCAGTCTCTGTCATGTCGGCACTTGAACCTCTCATTGCTGTATGTTCAACGCCGTTAAGATCAGCTATCCCTATATTATTTTTATTTGTTAATGAAATAATTTAATCACTGAATAATAATAACCATATATATTTTCTATGATTATATTATGATAATATTGTGTTTATTTATAGTAATTTATTTTAATACAATTAAATATAAATTAAATTAATTAGTATACTTTATGATTTTGCTCACCAGCTCTGCTTTCAATGTGTTAATGAGCTATGGGAGCTTTTAATTATCATAAACCTTTACAGGGCTCTCTTTCAGAGAGTATACCGAGCTCGCAAGCGAGGGACAGCCACAGCCAAGGTGTATGGCGATACTCACAGTCCTGGCAGGACAGAACACATCCCTTTGTGACTCAACTAGTGCTGACGTCCACCGGGATGCCGATGTACCATCTTCTATCCCAGTTTTAACATGGCAACATGTGGAGGTCCCGGCTTCGGCGGGATCTTCCCATGATAAGCCAGACTTAACGGATGAAGAACAACGATCTCTGGTCTCAGAGATGGAGGTTGAAGAGTCCAGTCACCTTCTAGGCGACTCTCAGGGTACTGTCGAATCTCCACGGAGTTCGTCATCGGCTAGGTATGTACCGGCGGAAGAGATTGATGGACTACTATTGAATGCACTTAATAGGTTCTTTGGCCCTACGCCGGAAACTCCTTCTGATACGGGAGATCCCGCGATGTCGACGAATGTGCGACCTCTGGCTACATCCTTTGCTTTAGCTAAAATACCTAACCATCCGCTTGTGTCAGACCCAATTTCCAATGTGCCAGGCACAGCAGCTCTCACTACTTCCACTGTGCGAGTCATATCAGACATATCTCCCCCTCCTTTAGACAAGACGCCAGTCAAAAAACAGGAGCTATGCCTCTTTTATACGGGCCTGATGAGTCAGGGGTAGCAATGTTACGGAAATGTTTTGGATGTTCATATTAAGGACATTCCAAGTTATTATAACCATGACTTATTCTTCCCACCAAATCCCTCCAGAACGCCATTCTTGGTTCTCTCTTCCGGTTTTTGGTGCCGGCGGAGTCCCCTCTGCTTGGCTGCCACCCCCCAAATAATCAATTTGGGCGAATTATAAGCTCCCTTTAGCACGCCTTCCCCAGATTACCTAGACCGCGAGTTTAGGTTAAGAGGAAAAGCGTTTAAACTGTTTTCGCAATATATGGTTCCCAGCAAGTAACAAAGTCTCTGTTACGCTCTTCTCAGGCAATAGAAGCCGCGGAAGTCAGGAAAGCCATTGAACTTTCCCGGCGCTTGCTTCTCCAGACTTCCATCCAAGTCTTTAGGAGATATTCGGACGGCCTTATTAGAGGCAGTTCGAGCAAGGCAGGATCTGAGGATGTTCTTAGTGAAGAAACTTCTTGACCGTATTGCAAGCCAAGTAGTTCTGTCTCCAGTTCTAATTCCTTCTTTGATTTCACCAGCAGTTTGGAAGACTGTTTTCAATTTGGCACAAGCATTCAAGCAAGGTCCCCGCAAGCCCTGATGCCCTTGTTAGAACAAGGGATCAGGGTCTGGTGGTATCTGGGCGACTAACTGGTGGTGGCAGAAACAGAAAAGTTACGCATCAGTCATGTCTACGTTACGTTAAACCATCTCATATCTCTAGGATTCAAGGTCAACT
>CM064487.1:46266178-46418320 GCA_032716605.1 Paralithodes platypus | reverse complement strand
TTTCTATATTATATTATGATAATATTGTGTTTATTTATAGTAATTTATTTTAATACAATTAAATATAAATTAAATTAATTAGTATACTTTATGATTTTGCTCACCAGCTCTGCTTTCAATGTGTTAATGAGCTATGGGAGCTTTTAATTATCATAAAACCTTTACAGGGCTCTCTTTCAGAGAGTTATAACGAGCTCGCAAGCGAGGGACAGCCACAGCCAAGGTGTATGGCGATACTCACAGTCCTGGCAGGACAGAACACATCCCTTTGTGACTCAACTAGTGCTGACGTCCACCGGGATGCCGATGTACCATCTTCTATCCCAGTTTTAACATGGCAACATGTGGAGGTCCCGGCTTCGGCGGGATCTTCCCATGATAAGCCAGACTTAACGGATGAAGAACAACGATCTCTGGTCTCAGAGATGGAGGTTGAAGAGTCCAGTCACCTTCTAGGCGACTCTCAGGGTACTGTCGAATCTCCACGGAGTTCGTCATCGGCTAGGTATGTACCGGCGGAAGAGATTGATGGATTGAATGCACTTAATAGGTTCTTTGGCCCTACGTCGGAAACTCCTTCTGATACGGGAGATCCCGCGATGTCGACGAATGTGCGACCTCTGGCTACATCCTTTGCTTTAGCTAAAATACCTAACCATCCGCTTGTGTCAGACCCAATTTCCAATGTGCCAGGCACAGCAGCTCTCACTACTTCCACTGTGCGAGTCATATCAGACATATCTCCCCCTCCTTTAGACAAGTATCCAGTCAAAAAACAGGGGTTATGCCTCTTTATACGGGCCAGATGAGACAGGGGTCGCAATGTTCCGGAAATGTGTTGGATGTTCATATTAAGGACATTCCAACTTATTATTACCATGACTTATTCTTCCCACCAAATCCCTCCAGAACGCCATTCTGGTTCTCTCTTCCGGTTTTTGGTGCCGGCGGAGTCCCCTCTGCTTGGCTGCCACCCCCCAAATAATCAATTTGGGCGAATTATAAGCTCCCTTTAGCACGCCTTCCCCAGATTACCTAGACCGCGAGTTTAGGTTAAGAGGGAAAAGCGTTTTAAACTGTTTTCGCAATATATGGTTCCCAGCAAGTAACAAAGTCTCTGTTACGCTCTTCTCAGGCAATAGAAGCCGCGGAAGTCAGGAAAGCCATTGAACTTTCCCGGCGCTTGCTTCTCCAGACTTCCATCCAAGTCTTTAGGAGATATTCGGACGGCCTTATTAGAGGCAGTTCGAGCAAGGCAGGATCTGAGGATGTTCTTAGTGTAGAAACTTCTTGACCGTATTGCAAGCCAAGTAGTTCTGTCTCCAGTTCTAATTCCTTCTTTGATTTCACCAGCAGTTTGGAAGACTGTTTTCAATTTGGCACAAGCATTCAAGCAAGGTCCCCGCAAGCCCTGATGCCCTTGTTAGAACAAGGGATCAGGGTCTGGTGGTATCTGGGCGACTAACTGGTGGTGGCAGAAACAGAAAAGTTACGCATCAGTCATGTCTACGTTACGTTAAACCATCTCATATCTCTAGGATTCAAGGTCAACTTAGTAAAAGTCAAACCCTTGTTCCCCCACGAGTATTTCAGGGGATAGGGCTGGTCGAGGACACAGCTTCTCTCACTCTGAGTCAGAGTGTGGACACTCGAAACAGATTTCGCAAAAACTGTTTATGTTTCTCCACAGTCTGACTACGACACAGAGACTTTGGGAATCTCTAGTCGGTTTCTCTCACCGGGGTTCAGCTAACTGTGAAGTTGGGCCGGTTGTAAGTCTAACGTTTAATCTTGGAGGGCAACAAATTTTTCCCACTATTACCGGCGGGGATAGTATGGCCTATCCCAACGTTATTACACAACTTACTAGCGGTTGGGGCGACGAGAGAAATGTTGCACGCAGTCATGTCATGAACCTCTCCTCCGCCGTCGGTATGGGTGGACATGGATGCGTCAGGCACGATAGGTTGGGGCTTTTAGTCAAACCTCGGGCATCAGGGTCAAAGGTTTTGGTCCCATTTAGAAATCTTCCACATCAATGTCAAAGACTTACTAGTCTAGGGGGACTAGGAGTACTAGAAGGAGGTGGTAGGGGCAAGGAACATCCATATTTTCAAGAAAAAATTGGATAAAAAGTAGACTGAGAGACGGGACAACACGAGCTTAGCTCAACTCCTGTAAACTACAATTAGGTAAATACAATTAGGTAAAGTCCCCTTATCTGTCCTTCAGGCTCACGGCTCTGCTTTACGGGGCAAGTCGGTGGCCTTCAGAATGGACAATCTGAATGTGGTTCACTGTATTCAGAAACAAGGGTCAATAAGATCTCGGAAGTGGCTAAACGTGTCAGAAAAGATTTTTATACTAGCCAACAGGCTGAACATTCATCTTCACGCATCTTATCTCCCAGGCGTACCAAACGTCTGGGCAGACGCTCTGTCTCAGAGACAAAGCACATCAGTAGAATGGGCGCTCTTGCGTGTGCGGAGCATTACCATCCACAAGTGGATTTGTTTGCGTCTGAGAAGACTTGCAAACTCCCACTGTACCTCACCCGCCGGACGATAACGCCGGCGGGCGGACCTGACGCTCTGATGACGGACGAGAACAGGTCGAGTTCCATTTATCTATTTTCCGCCGCCAGACGCGTCTCTAATGTGCCACGTAGTCAACAAACTACAGGATTAGCGAGGCGTAGTCTCGCTAATCGCGCCCCTGTGGCCGGTGCAGTGTGGTACCAGCATTTGTACACGTGGTGCCCGCACCCAGTGTCACTCCCGGTCGGGTTGTTCCACTTAGAAACACAATTGGCAACCTAGAAACCTCGCGGATTTGTTCATTATGGACATTCAGGAGGCCAAGTGGCTAGCACCATATGGTAGTGACGTGACCAAGATATTCACGAATAAATATACCCAGTCTACAAAGCGACAGTTTCAATCGCATTGGCAAGCTTTTATGTCTTGGATTCTTAGAACAAAACAAACTGTGCCCTCGGTGGCGTTGGTTGTTAATTATTAATGTAGCTGTTCATGCAGAAACATTTATCTGAAATTGATTTATGAGGGCAGGTTTTAAACTCCGCCCACCTCCCCATCAGCTCAGGCCTACATGGTCTCTGGACCAAAGCATCGTAGTTATTCTCGTTCCCGTATGTACCAAAGACTGCAGATTTTACAAAAGGGCAGTATTCCTTATGGCTTTGGCTACCGGGAACAGAGTATCTGAGCTGGCGGCGATGAGCAACACACCTAATTGCCTCAGGTTTGATAGGCTTCATGAGTGTATTCACATTGCACCTTCCCCAGGATTCATAGCCAAGAATGAGCACAGTGAACACGTGTTTTCAGAGTTCACGGTGCCGGCGTTAAAAAGGGGAAAGGTGCACCATCTTTTTTTTTTTTTTTTTTTTGCCCAGTGCAAGCTCTAACCAAATATTTAAGAGTGGCACCTCTAAATCACCAGGGTGCTTTATGGGTCGCAAGTCCGGGTGAACGCTTGTTGGAGCGTACACTGGCTTCTCTCTTGGTCGAGGACTTTAAAGAGAAGAATCCCGGCGTTGTGGGTAAGACCCACGATTTACGCAAGGGGGACAGCCTCTTTACGTTTCCTTAATAATCTTTCGGTGGAAGTTATTAAGTCCACACAGTTGTGGGCCTCTAATCAGGAGTTTTTGACTCGATAACTTTCAGTAGCTCTGGACAAACCTTCCTTGCCATGTATAGCTTTACGGCAGAGGGTCTAGGTGGCCCTTTTAGTCACGTTTTGTTTAATTTCAAGAAAAAGGGGGGGGAGGGTGCAGTCAGTGTGACATAGGACACCCTAGACCCCTCCGGAGTATGTGTTCGGAACATACGAGCTGTGATACTGTTTGTAGGCATTTTATTATAAAATTTCTCTGTAGTATTCATTGCAGGAAATTGTGCTAAAGGCCAATAGTAGTGTTACAACAATTCTTGTTGTAAGTAGCTTTGGCTGTGAAGCAATAGATTTTTGAGAAATCTCGGTAGTTGCAACTACGACTTTTACTTTTGAAGTAATTACTTCTCCATAAGTACACGAGTTCAGTACTTCTACGAATGTACAAGAATTCATTTATCTTTGGTTATATTTTTAGGAATATATCCACTAGTTAATGGGGTTTATATGTGCACATGTAAACTTATAAGTTTTTAGTTTTCACCACTTACTTTAAGTGGGGTGCCTTCTTAACTAGCAGATCTGTGTACAGAGTCTCAGAGTTAACCCTTTTTCAAGCAGGCTTCTTTGAAGCACGCTCCTGCTTGTACCCCTTTTTGAAGATTTAGGCTGTATAAAGTTTATGCACCCGAATATCTCTTTTTTACAAAAGTAAGAATACTATGTGGTTGTTTGATTATCTGCTTTTCTAGAGTTATGATATGATTACGAATGTCCCCCTCCAGTCTTAGAAATCAGGCATGTTCGCCAATGATGGAGGGGCCACTAATAAATTATAGGTTTGACTCCTGTAAGGAGATAAAGAAAACCTAATATTTAGTAGTGGCCCCGTAATCATTGACGACTGGGGCCCTCCCGACCATCCCCTTCCCATTCGTTGATGTATTCAGGATTTTGGTTTACTTGATATGTCAGTGAAGGAAGAATGACGCCTGCAGTAGCGTCTGGTCAAAAGATCCACACAAGTACATCCACGATATGATGGAAAGCTTATTGAATAGTTATTCTTATTTATTTATTTTTTTTTTTTTTACAAAGTTTTTTCGTAGTGAGAACCCAATTCATTATGACTGAAGCCATGAGTGAGGTCGCGTGCGCTCATGATGAAGGCTCCTCAGTTTTTAAATGCTCTGCGCGGTAGATTCAAACTACGGCGGATGAGTGTTTGAAGAGGGTGCCTTATGTAATAGGCATGTTCGTCAATGATTACGGGGCCACTACTAAATTATAGGTTTGACTCCTGTAAGGAGATAAAGAAAACCTAATATTTAGTAGTGGCCCATCCATCATTGACGAACATGCCTATTACATAAGGCATCCTCTTCAAACACTAATCCGCCGTAGTTTGAATCTACCGCGCAGAGCATTTAAAAACTGAGGAGCCTTCATCATGAGCGCACGCGACCTCACTCATGGCTTCAGTCATTATGAATTGGGTTCTCACTACGAAAAAACTTCGTAAAAAATAAAAACAAAAAGAAAATAAGAATAACTATCCAATAAGCTTTCCATCATATCGTGGATGTACTTGTGTGGATTTCTGACCAGACGCTGATTCAGGCGTCATTCCTCCTTCACTGACATATCAAGTAAACCAAAATCCTTAATACATCAACGAATGGGAAGGGGACGGTCGGGAGGGCCCCAGTCGTCAATGATTACGGGGCCACTACTAAATATTAGGTTTTCTTTATCTCCTTACAGGAGTCAAACCTATAATTTATTAGTGGCCCCTCCATCATTGACGAACATGCCTGATATCTAAGACTGGAGGGGGACATTCGTAATCATATCATAACTCTAGAAAAGCAGATAATAAAAACAACCACATAGTATTCTTACTTTTGAAAAATGTATTTAATACGGCGTAGGCCGGAAATATACAAGAAAAAGGGGGTTCAGGCAGGTGCGTGCTTCAAAGAAGCCTGCCCGACAAAAATGGGTAACCCTGAAGATTCTGAACACAGATCTGTAGTTACAAAAGGCACCCCACTCAACGAGTGGTGACAAAAATAATAAGTTATAAGTTTATATGTGCACATCATAAACCCCAAATACATGTGGAGATCAATTGCAAATGAACTCCATTGAACTAATATTACATTGCTTTCGCAGCTAAAACTACTATAACAACACCGTTGTTTTGTACTAAACCTTGTACTAGCACAATTTCTCGCAGAGAAATTTTCATATCACATTTTAACCTTAAATTGTATCACAGCTCTCATACTCCGGCGGGGTCTAGGGTGTCCTATGTCAACTGACTGCACCCCCCCCCCCCCCCTTCCGTGAAAGTAAACATAAGTGACTGCAGGGCCACCTAGACCCTCTGCCTTAAAGCTATACATGGTAAGGAAGGTTTGTCTAGAGCAACTGACAAGTATCTAGAGAGAAACGTATGATTAGACGCCCACAACTGTGTGGACGCAAGATCTTCAACTGAAAAGTTTTTCAGGAAACGTAAAGAGGGGGCCCACTTGCGTAAATCGTGGGCCCTACCCACAACGCCGGGATTACTCTCTTTAATGACTTCTACCAGAAGAGAGGCTAATCGCCGTTTAAGTAAGCGTTTACCCGTACTCGCTACCCATAAAGCACCTTGGGGGTTTTGAGGAGCTATTCTCAAATATTTGGTTAGAGCTTGCACTGGACATAAATTATGATGCACCTTTCCCCTTTTTAACGCCGGCACCGTGAACTCAGAAAACATGTGTGCACTATGCTCATTCTTGGCTACAAACGCCGGGGAGGGTGCAATGGAAATTGAATCATTAAGTCTACCAAACCTAAGACAATTAGGTGTGTTGCTCATCGCCGCCAGCTCAGACACTCTGTTTCCGGTGGCCAAAGCCAAAAGGAAAACTGCCTTCTTTAAGATTAAAGCAAAGTCTGCAGTATTTTGATACAGACGAGAATGAAGTAAAGACAAAGCTTTGTCCAGAGACCAAGTAGGCATGAGCTGACGGGGAGGTGGGCGGAGTTTAAAACACGCTCTCATAAATCCTGTTTCCTCCGCCACCGGTATGGATAGACCTGTAAGGTCGAAAAAAGGGCACTCTAATCGCAGTTAAGTGATTCTTCAAAGTTACCACAGATAAACGTTTCTGCTCAAACAGATAGTTCAAGTAATTAAAAAAACAATGCCACTGAGGGTACAGTTTGTTCCGTTCTAACAATCCAAGAAGTAAAAGCTTTCCAATGTGATTGATATTGTCTCTTAGTAGACTGAGTATATTGATTGAGCAATTTATTGGTCACATCCCTACCGTATGGTGCTAGCCACTTGGCCTCCTGAATGTCCATAATGCAAAAGTCAGCGAGGTCGCTAGGTTGCCAATCGTGTCTAAGTGGAAGTACCCGACCGGGAGCGATACCGGGTCCGGGCACCACATTATTAATTGCTGGTACCACACCTGCGCCGGCCACAGGGGCGCGATTAGCGAGACTAAGCCTCGATAAACTCGTAGTTTGTTCACTACGTGGCACATTAGTGACGCATCTGGCGGTGGAAACAGATAGATGGAGCTCCATCTGTTCCAGTCTGTCACTAGGGCGTCTGGCCCCCCTGCCGGCGTTATCGCCCGGCGGGTGAGGTATAGAGGGAGCTTGTGAGTCTCGTCGGACGCAAAAAGATCCACTTGTGGATGGGAGAGCTCCGCAATCATTAGGTCGAAAATGGGTTGCTTGAGCTCCCATTCTACTGTCGTGCTCTGTCTCCGGGACAGAGCGTCTGCCCAGACGTTCGCTACGCCTGGGAGATAAGATGCGTGAAGATAAATATCTAGACTGCTGGCTAGAACAAAAATCTCTTCCGACACGAGTAGCAACTTCCTTGACCTCGTTGACCCTTGTTTCTGAATACAGTGAACTGCATTCAGATTGTCCATTCTGAAGGCCACCGACTTGCCCCGTAACGCCGGGCCGTGAGCCTAAAGGAAATACAAGGGGACTAGTAACTCTTTGACATTTATGTGAGAGATTTCTAAGTGGGACCAAAGCCCCTGACCCTGGTGCCCCTGATTTGACTGAAATCCCCACCCTATGGTGCCTGACGCATCCGTGTCTACCCATACCGTTGGAGGAGGAGAGGTCCATGACATGATTGAGTGCAATGTTTCCCTCTTCGCCCAGACCGCTAGTAAGGTGTGGATTAATTTTGGTATGGGCCATAATTTTCCCGCCGGTAAGAGTGGGAAATATTTGTTGCCTTCCAATATTAATCGTTTTACTTTCAACCGGCCCAACTTGACAGTTAGCTGAATCCAGTTGAGAGAGCCGACCAGAGACTCCCAGACTCTTCGTGTCGTAGTCAGACTGTGAAGAAACCTGAACAGTTTCCTGCGAAACCTGTTGCGATTGTCCACACTCTGACTCAGAGTGAGAGCGGCGGTGTCCCAGATCAGCCCTATCCACTGAATTACTCTTGAGGGAACAAGGTTTGACTTTACCAGATGTACCTTGAAGCCTAGAGTTTTGACATGATTTAAAATGATATTGACATGTTTTATGCATAATTGTTGTGTCTCTGCCACCACCAGCCAGTCGTCTAGATACCACAACACTCTGATTCCCTGTTTTAACAACGGCATCAGGGCTTGCCGGACTAGTTTCGTGAATAGTCGAGGTGCTAGGTTCAAACCGAACGGCATCCTCTGAAAAACAAAATTTTGGTGCCTGATCCTCAAGGCCAGAAACCTTTGAAATCTTTTGTTGACCGACACGTGCCAATAGGCGTCTGTCAGGTCTAGGGAACACATCCAGCCTCCCGGCGGAAGTGTTAGCCTGATTTGATGAACTGCTAACATTCTGAAAGACTCGTTGTAAATGTGAAGATTCAGATAAGACAGGTCTACGACCGGCCTCATCTGAACACTGTCCCGTTTGGGAACCAAAAACAGTTTTGACGTGAATACAGGGTAATCTGGAGGGACCGGGATGATGACATTCTTGGCAATCATCTCCTGGACCAGCGACTCCACCTCTAATGACACACAATTTGCCGTTGTCGGCTGACGTAAGCGAGGTCGCCGGAGCCACTGCCAAGTGATGCCTTTGCGTGCCACCATCCGTGCCCAGGTTTTTAACGGCCATGCTTGGTGACACGTTCGGAACGACCCAGTTAGCAGACAAGGGTTCGCCGGCTGTACTTCCCTCGGTTCCTCCGGCCTTAAGATAGGCACTGGGAGTGAGAGAGACTTTAGTTTTTTGATGGTGGGTTTGGTGGTGTTGGACGCTTCGCCGGCTGGCTGGTGTGGGCCGAAGACTGGCCCTGCCCCGGCTTATACTGGCCGCGTCCTCTCTGTCCTGAAAACCCTCTTTGTCTATGCCTGTACTGACCCAGGGGGGATTGGGAGGACTTAGGCGGAAGAAAAGGCTTAGAACCCCCTGGCTGAGCTTTAGTAGGAGGCTTAGGTTTGGGGAAGTTAAATGCAGGTTTCTTAGCCTGTGCGGGACTGTGCTTCACGGCCTGTGCCATGTTAAACACTGTTCGCCATACATCAGGGGACATTAAAAGGAGTAAGTACTGGGGACATTACCACCTGGTTAGCAATGCGATCAGGCAGCTTGCGAACTAATGACATCCTAAGATCCTGTCGTGCTCGCACCGCCTCAAGTAAGGCTGTGCGTATGTCACCTAAGGATTGAATCGACGACTGAAGAATCAGACGCCGGGATAACTCAACTGATCTTCGAGCATCCGCGTCTGCGATTGCCTGAGTAGACCGGAGTAAAGACTTAGCCACCTGCTGAGAAACTATGTACTGTGAAAACAGGCGGAAAGCTTTTCCCCTTAGCCTAAATTCTCTGTCTAGGTGAGTAGGGGTAGTGAATGGGTCCTTTAGTTCACAAAGATTAATCTTAGGGGCAGCTAGAAAAGAAAATAAAGCTGACGGAACTCCGCCGGCAGAACCTACCGGCATTGAGAACCATGAATGTGTATCCTGAGGGATCTGGTGGGAAGATTTAGAAGTGAAAGTGGTTGCAAAGTTTTGAGCCTCTACCTCCCAATCCACCCAAGGTCCTGGTCCCAACTGTCCCACCTTCAACACTGGATTAGCTGTCTCGTCTGTGACGGTCTGTAAATCTAGTTCAGGAGTAAGAGCCGACAGAGCCTTAATATCATTAAACCCATCCAGCTTAGACCAGTCTGAAAAAAGTTTTGAAGCTGAGGCAGGGGGTAAAGCAGGCTTAGATGCATAAACAAAATAATCCTGATGATAATAACTAGGTATAGCCTTGATATTTACGTCCAAAACATTACCCAAGGCATCCAATGCCCTTAATTTCTTTGACTTATTTCCCTGGATAAACCACTCACGTGGTACCGGGAGTTCCCCTGACAAGGTAGGCTGGGCAAGCTCTGGCTTAGAGGGGTTCAAAAGAACCCATGACTCGTCTGGCCCATAAAGCAGGGGCATAGCTACCTTTCTAAGAGGCGCTTTGTCTAGAGGGGGTGGATTAACATCCGTGATGACCCTGATATTTGACGTAGTGAATGCCGCCGTAGCTGGCTTAGAGCTCCCTGCCGGTGACAGAGTAGGAGGGTTAGGAATCTTAGATAAATCGATTGACGTTATCAGAGGCCGTACCGCAGAACTTGTCAAGGGAGCCCCCAAGTCCATTGTGGGGTTTTCTCGTTGTTGACTAAAGAATTTAGATAGAGCATGAGTAAGTAACCCCTCAATTTCTTGTGCTGTAACAAACTGGTTAGATGCAGAACTTTCAGGTGAATCAGTATTATCATGGGCGGCGTCCAGGCCTGAGCCTGACCCTTGTCCTTCCCTATCTGAAATTATTGACACTTCATCTCGTTCCTCCCGATCCTCCTGAGAAGACCCCGCCGAGGCAGGGGCACCTTGTTTCCAAGATAAGTCAGGGATAGAGGATGGGGTCGCCGCGTCCCTGTGGACATCGGCTACTGTGTGACTCGTATGAGTCGGACGTGGATGGTCAGACCCTGGTTGAGCAAACCGCCAAACACCGAGGCTCTGGCCTACGCTCTCTTGAGAGTCTGAAACATTCTCAATTATTGAATTTCCTGAACTTTCCATTTCTAGGGTTAAAATATCAATAGGTAAATCTTGTTTAGGGACAGGCGCTTCACTATACTCTGAGGCTGTAACAGAAACATTTTCAGGTGTAGAGGTACGACGAGATGCACTAGACTTAGGAGAATGTCGAGAGGACTTCCTATGGGAATCCTTTTTGGAGGATTTGTGGCTACGGTGTGACCGCGAACTAGACCTAGATTTGGAAGAATCACCACCATGACCACTGGTGGAAGCTTCCGTCTTACTCTTCTTACTCGCCGGGGAAGAGGCACGACTTGAAGACTGCTGTCTGAGAGGTGACCTTGACCTCGATCTCGCCTGCGACGAGGAGGTGGCTGCCGGGGGAGTAGGCTCTCTCGGGCGTTTAGACGTATCCACAGACGATACAGAACCCTGGCTAGTCTCTGTCGGCTTAAAACCCGTTACTCTAGAGGTACGTTTAGGGAGGGTGCTCTGACAGCAACTTATCCCAAAGTGGGACGTTGTCACATTGAAGTGACTTATGTGCGACAATGGTAGTGTAGGCCGACATTTGTTGTCTGACCTCTCTCAACGCTACCGCCGCGGTCTTGTCATGGTCACACAGGACTTTATTGGCTAATTGGGAGCAAAAGGAACAATTAAGTGTAACCCAGAGACCCCTTGAACGGTCTAGACATTTAACACACCTTATGCAAAGGGTATGCGCAAAAATCGGGATACCCGCGCAAGTAGGGGTAATGCACAGGGCAAAAACTGGGGCCACAGTAGCCATGACAGAGACTGGTGTGAGGAAACTACCGCCGGGTCTGTATTGGTCCGCCGGAGCTCAGCTCTGGAAAAATAAAGAAAAATTTCCAGGAATTAATGCTCATAAGGTTAACCCAAGTGTTCGCATACAAGTGTTAATAACCCGCCGGGTAACGGGATGCAAAGACACAGCTAACACATCTCGCTACGCGGCGGGGTAAAGAGGCTAAACAAATCTTTTTAGCTAAAGAACATGAAGAATACCCTCTGATATAATGGTCCAGCATGGCACTTATAGTCTGTAGGAGGTGGTGACTGTCTCAAGATTCAATTTTGTAACAAAGCCCCCCTCATAAAGACGCCGGCCCTTGAAATATTTTAGTAGAATAGCCCAGGGCAGGAATATACGAGATCTGATTTTTTAACGAATTGTCCCAAAAGATCGTCGTAAAAATAGAAGGCGGCGATACTGAATGTATCACCAAATTAAGGTTAATCGAAATTGAATTTGTTATAAATTCCTTAGTTCCTCCACTTAGGAGCACCCGCCGGGTGTGGGCATCGATTTGGTTAAACCTCATTGAACCTTCAATTGCCGTAAGAGTAAAGGCAGCGATACACAGAGTATCACTAAAATGGATTGGTTAACTATATGAGACCTAAGTCGTTTATCCCACCCTGCTCAGGTGCACCCGCCGGGTGAGAAGTCTAAAAGTTAACCCCACAAGTTCCTGACCCCACTTCTTTGTAAAAGATCGCCGGGGAGGAACGCCTAAACAACAGCTAGGTTTTCCATGTGGTTGTCGTAAACCAGGTAGAAAAAACCTATAAAAACGAATGTTCGCAAGAACGTCGTTTTTTTATATATATATACATATATAAGGATGGGTACAGCCATCCCGCCGGGAATTAAAGGAGGCCTGAAACCAGGCACCCACAGAGACGCAGTCCTGGAGAGCCACAGACACCTCCCCACGCCGGGGAACCAGCCAGAGTTAAAAACCACGTGTGGCCCAACACTGCTCATCGGTCAGGATTTTTCATGGTGAAACCGAGAAAAAACCCGCCGGAAGGCAAGCCCCACCCTGAACAGACACCATCTGAACAATACGACACGAGGAGAGTCACGCACGACTAACCAAGGTCACAACATAATCCGTGGAATTAGCCAATACACAACTAAACCAGGAAACAATTATAGTCCGAGGAATTAGCCAATACACAACTAAAACCCGGATACACATGACACAGTAGGGCATATTATAAAATAAATAATAACACTAGACATGTGGCAAAGCTACGAGCGGCTGGCTAGGCCTAGGTAGACGGCATGAAAATAGTTGAAATATAAACACACACTGGAATATCACAACAGGAACCACCGCCAACACACCACCGTAGCGACAACTTCCCACCCCGGGAAGCCTGACAAGGACCCAGAAAAAACTTCACTAAGTGAAGAAAAATACACTGGGAACGTCAGAAAAACACAGCTTACCTCATCAGAAGGATAAAAGGCAGCAATAATTAATGCGTAATGAAAGCCGCCTGCATCACAAACTAACACAACTGTGAAAAGTTCACGTGTCCACAACAGGACCACGAGGGTACATCCGAAATAGATGCCCCATACACACGACCCAAAATACACTGCACTGCGGGCAACCAGCCCAGGACACTCCTGCTACGCCTATCCTAACCTTACTCGATACATCCTAGAGTAAACAAATGAGAAAAAACTCACTAGGGACGCAACGAATGCGGAACCAGCGGAGCGTGGAAGGTACGTCCGGGCAGGCTGAGCGCAGAGCAGAGAAGGAGGAATGACGCCTGAATCAGCGTCTGGTCAGAAATCCACACAAGTACATCCACGATATGATGGAAAGCTTATTGGATAGTTATTCTTATTTTCTTTTTGTTTTTATTTTTTACGAAGTTTTTTCGTAGTGAGAACCCAATTCATAATGACTGAAGCCATGAGTGAGGTCGCGTGCGCTCATGATGAAGGCTCCTCAGTTTTTAAATGCTCTGCGCGGTAGATTCAAACTACGGCGGATTAGTGTTTGAAGAGGATGCCTTATGTAATAGGCATGTTCGTCAATGATGGAGGGGCCACTAATAAATATTAGGTTTTCTTTATCTCCTTACAGGAGTCAAACCTATAATTTGGGCAGTGTGATGAGTAAAGGTGGGAGTATAGAAGATGTGTGGGAGAGGGTGGAACAGGGGAAGAGGGTTGTAGGAATGCTGAAAGCAGTGACAGGGAATAGGATGGTTAGCATGGAAGTAAAGAAGTCATTGCATGACAGTGTTGTAATCCCGACATTGACATACAGGAGTGAAGCATAGACGTTATTGGAGAGGCATAAATCAAGAGTGAGAGGGGTGGAAATGAGGTACTAAAGAAGTGCATGTGGAGATACATGGAGGGATAGACAGACAAAAGAGGAAGTACAAGAGCGGTGTGGTGTGGATGTGCTGGTAAGTATGGAAAGGAACACCTTGAGATGGTTCGACCATATGGAATATATGGGAAGTGAAAGAATGACTAAGAGAGCCTATACAATAGTGACTTTGTAGGACAGAGAGGGAGAGGCAGACCGAGAGTAAAGTGGAAGGATGGAGTTGAGAGGTATACGAGTGAAAGCGGTACTGGATTGGAGGATGGGCGTCGGATGACGGGACAAAGGTGCATGGGGCCGCTTCATTCGCGGCCAACCCTTCGGGGATCATGGCGTCTGGCAATAGATAGATAGATAGAAAATGCATTTGTTGAAATATAGACATAATTGATTGCTTACTTTCATGATAATATAATTCTGCATACATGTATATTTAAAAAACTAAGATGAGAGCTAGCATAGCTAAGCATAACTGCACTTGACTCGGGCATGGAAGGCCTTGGGTTCACTCTCCAGCCGAAGTGCTGAAGTGTTATTGACCTACGGGCATGACTTTTTATACCCCTAGCTGCACTAGTGGACATTAGAGGTGCGATAGACCAGTGTTGCATGTACACACGTATATGCTAGCACCTGACCAGAATGGGCGAGCTGATTACACTGGCTACAGACTACAATCACATCCACAGCCATTCCAACAGTACAATAGTATTTCACATGCACCTCCCACACACTATGCACACCAATGGGCGGTCAGGGCTAAGCAACTCTCCCCCATGAACAAACAAAACCTAGATAATCCAATGAGTTGCCTTGGCTTATGGAAGCATATGAAGGCGATTCATTCGCGGCCATCCCCTCTCGGGGAGTACGGCGTTTGGCAATAGATAGGATAGAATTCTTCAGTAGATGTTTATCTTCCTGTGGGAGCAAGATAAAATTAGTCTTTTCAAACCTCAGGGTGCTCAAATATATCCAAGGAGCCACTGATCGTACAGTACAGTACACGTACTACCCTTCTTTGCCTCCATACTGTGCTTGTAACCTCCAAGCTTGATTATGACTGTCAACATAACATAACATTGAGGAACTCCTAGTGCCAGGCAACTGGGGCCATATGGCACTAAATCAGAATATAAAGACTGGATCAGAAAAACAGGAAATGAAATATCATTAAGTATTGTAACTGAATACGTTGAAGGAAGGACATGATATGGTCAATAGAAGAGATATTCCGAAAGAATGACAGCAAGACGAGGAGGGCGACAGAGGAGAGACAAAAACGGAAAGAAACGTGAATGGGCCATAGAATACAGGGGAGAGTCAAGGAAAATATGAGAAACAAAGACTAACAAAATAGCGGGAGGAAAAAAGCTGAGGAGTACAACTTTGGGAGAAAGAAGGAATCGTAAGTCACTTCTCTGAGCGTTAAAACTGCGAAGATTCCCTTTAAAAAATAGACAAAGTAAAAGATAAAGAGAAATTCAAAATTTAATAATAACAATAAAAAAGAAGATAAAAATAAAAGAAGGCATTAACAGTTGGAGACAATAGAAGGAATGGAGTGAGAGAAGGGACTAGAAGAGATGGAAGAAGGAACAAGAAGTGGAGATACAGAATCACACTGAAAACCAGGCGGCATAGGGAGACTTAACTTGACCGAGAAGGGAGAGAACAAATAGGAAAAGAAAAAGGGGATGGCCAGGGGTGGAAGGGGGAGGGACAGGGTAAGGGATGGAAGGGGAAGGGTCAGGGGTGGGAGGGAAAGGGGTAGAAGAAGCAAGCAAAGAAGGGACAGGATGAACTTCAGCACAACAAGTGGAAGTGGGGATGGAGGGAGAAGAGGCGGAACGAGAATACACAAATTAACAAAATAATTCATCAATAAGGGGTAAGGTTTCATAAGACAGAGGGTTCAGGAACAGAAGGCTTAAGATAACCAGGAGGGTTTAGCTGTTTACTTGGGGAAGGAGAAATGGAAGAGGAGATGGCCTTTTCTTCAGGCAGGAACTCAAGACTAGTAGGACCACGACAACGTTTCCAATGAGTAGCGGAGGAAGAAGGAAAAGGTAATAAAGGACGGCTGCGAGGTTTCAAAAGACGGGAAAGTTTAGGGGTGGAGAAAAGGGAGGAGCCAGCGAGAGAAGAGCGAGAACGGACAGATAGGGAATGAGAAAAAGAGGAAGTAGGAGTAGAGGAATAAAAATCAGTAAAAGAGCTAGTTAGAGAAAGCAGAGGCCAAATGGTGACTGGGAAAGAAGGGGCGGTAGCAGAAACAGACGGAAGGGAGGATAGAGAAGGAGAGTTAGAGGGGAGAGGCGACAGCTGAACTGAAGTAAGGGGAATGAACAGGAGGGCGAGAAGAGGGGATAGAAGCAGGAGACGGCACAGAGAAAGACTGAGATGTAAAATATTGCCAGGATTACTTTGGATGGTTGTTCCCTCCCTACTCACGTTATTATTGGTGGAACTCGCCTCTCCATCATTGAGACCACAACAGTGCCGTGGTTGCTGGCATTTTGGTCACTCGCTCAAGCATTGACGTTCTTGCATGCCAAATTATCCCAACTTTCCCCTCTGTGCTCAACCTAAGCTGTTTAGGGGACAAGATCAGTACCAGTACAAGAGTTCAGTCATTGATCCTTGAGAATAGGAATAGAAGTGCCGTTTAAGTACAAAAAAAAAGTAGGCAAGAACAGAGGCCTGTTTTTCAGTTTGAATTGTGACAAGACCGGAATTATCATGCCAAAATGAAGAGTGACATCTTTACTTACCTGTTGGAAGAGGCAAAGGTGAAACTGTAGGTCATCACCAACGAGAGGAGCAGAAGCAGGGACAGAGAAAAATTTGACGAAGGATTCAGAGGTAAAGAGAGGACAGAGGAGGAAAAAGGAAGAACAGAAGAATGGGGGCTAGAAAAGGAGAAAATGGAGTAAAAGACAAAGGAAATCGCGGAAATTCAGGACGGGAGAAGGCAGGCAAATAGGGCTCCAAGGTGATAGTAGCAGATGGTGACAAAGAAGATGATGATATTACGGGAGAGGGCGAGGGAGGTTGAGGAGAACCAGAAACAGCAATGGAGAAAGTGATGGTAGACTGAACGAAAGAAGAAATAGAAGGAGAGACAGTAATCGAAGAAGTACAGTAGTAGTCAAAATTGGAGCAGAGGTCGACGAAAGAGGTGAGCATGGCTTGGGAGAAGGAGGAGCCTGTCCAACAACTAATGCTGAGGAGGCCTCTGAAGGCCCCTCAACAGGGTGGGAAGGATCCAGGGAAACGCCAGAAGATATGCCAGAGGTCGAGGCCAGTGTCAAAGTCGGAACCAAGAGATGAGTTTTTACCAGCACTTTCCATGATAGCCAAGCCATGCTGTTCCAACCGCGTACTTAGCAGGCCAGGCAGACTGAAGGAATATCAAGAGAATCAGTAAATCAAACTTCATGAATCATGGAGCCCTAAACCTTCACCAACGACACCAGTGGGGTCACACTCCCAAGCGTTCGTTTCCTATCCTACCCATCCCAATGAGATGGCAACAAAATGTAAAAAATGGCAGAAGTGTAAGCAGGACCCGCTTGATGAGACTGAGGGCATCAAACAATGCAAACATCTCCACCCTATACATTATGAAGGGCTAACCGGTCAGAAAGCCAAGAGTCCCACCCCCATGGGACGGCACCCCTGGATCCGGAGCCGCTCCATATAGTCCCACACCGGAACCGCAACATGAGGATTGAGGAATCATGCTACTTAACCACAGGTCCAAACAGAGATGGTGAGCCGATCGACGTGTCACCACAATTGGTTCCGGGTTAAAGCACCAATCCCAGCAAAGTTCAGCCGTCTTGTCCAACTTAACAAAATTTGAAAAAGAGTAAAAGTCCACAAAGTTAAACCAAAAAGGATAGAAGAACAGCAGGGAAAAACATAGAAAGAGGAAATACATGCGATGCAAAATTAGCCAATCCGACGACGAAAGCTTGTGGGGTGAGGGAATTCCACCCCATCAAGTTCCAGTCACCGGACCCAAAGCTCCCTTACGACAATCAATGGCGTTAATACTAGGGGGGTTATGGCTGTGAAGTGTATTCTTCTGTGTCTGTTACCCCCTTACAGAAATGTGACTCTGTCCATCATCTTAGTATGCACTTAACTCTTAGTGCAAGTAAGTCTCCCCCAGTCAAGAAGCTGCATATTGAGTGTTTTTCATCATCATGCTCTTCTCACCTTAAGAAATTTTAACAAATTTCATCACTTTTCGTCATCTCCAGTTCTTACTCATCCTCATTCTGTTGCTGATTTCTTTTCTTCTCAACCTGTCTCTTGTTTCCTTTTCCGGTTTGTAGGGAAGGAAAAGGTGTCTGCCTCGTATACTACAAGCCGTGGCCGGATCATGTGGATATGAATGAAATGTAACGAAATGAGAAGGATGAGTGGGGCCAAACTAAACATAGAATCTCTAATGAGGAGTTGAAGGTATCAGCGATGAGATGCATACAAGCAGGCTGGGATGGTCTGGGCATATAAGAAGGATGGATGATCTAAACTCTACTACTGTACTATCTATCTAGTACCTGTAGAGTTGCACTGGTTGACGGTTAAAACTAGGATAGAATATAAACTCTTGACTAATGACCTTTAAAAGCCCATTCACATGGTGCAACATTTGTCCCTGGGTGGCGAGTCCCATGGATGACTAGGCACGCTTCATATGAGGTGGTCTGTTCACACATTTTAATGCCTGACCCAGCAACACGAGTGCGCAAGTAGCAAAAATCACGAGGTGCTATCGAGAGAGATTAAGGACTATCGTGATAGAGAAATGATATAAAATTAAAGATAACTAAGTACTGTACATAGATACATAGACAGATGGATTGATACAGAAAAATTAGATAGATCGAGTGTGTGTGAGTGAGATTAACCTGATGAGCGCGCCATTCTTGATTTTTATAGTACCGCCCGTGCGAAGTGATTACCTTCAATTCTGACAGAATTCTTTATATTTACCATATAGAGCAATATTACTACTCCATATATGTGTATAATGAACATATGAACATTGAAGAACCAGAAAATAGGTGTAAACAGCAAATATCCAGTAAAACAAATTATATTTGTGATGGGAGAGGTTGAAGGGAGGTGAGAGAGAATGCGACATACAGTATATCCTGATCCCTCTCCAATGTCTCACAAGGTACAATATCAGAGAGAGGCTGCCGTCTCCCACACATATTAGGGGGTGGGGGGATTTGGAGGGAGGAAGGGAGGGTGGTGACTTGACGTATTTGAGGCGGGAGAAAGTAGAGAGGAGTAAATTGGAGAAAAATTAGAAAAAAAAAAATAGGAGGGATGAAGTAGAGGGAGAAAAAGGGGAGAGGGAGTTACCATAGACCTCCGAACCGTATGGGCCGGTAGGCCCTGGCTGAAGCATCCACGTCGAATCTCAGGAATCTCGAAAAGCATCCAGACGAACCAGTATATGTGTGTGTTTGTATGTGTGTGGGGACGGGGGGGGGGGGGGGGGGGTGACGTGACATACTAATCACTTTTTAAAAACCCTGCTTATTCTCAGGTGAACATCCAGTCGGTTCTTAAACATATTGATAGATGTACTGGCAATTGCATTATTTGGGCGGGGCGGGCCCAACCCCGAAAGGAGTTGAAATAGGGGAGCTATCCCCCCCGCCAAAGGTGGCTTTCTAGGGCCTTTCCTAGCTGATGCTGAGAGGATTGGGTTCTAGTCATGTGGTGATGGGCTGGTCTATCCGAGTGAGAACTGAGCGATCTCTGCCATACCCATAGCTTACTCTGACTGTTCCTTTTACTTATATATCTTCTAGATCTCAAGTGGCGACGTCTTTTCCGTGGATTGACCTCCCTACTGCCAACCTAGAAGTTGGCAGATTGGGAGCCAAAGTGTCACATTTTTCCCTTACCCCTCAACTTTCCCTTCATAACTGCTGAGGGGCACAGGGCCTTGGGTGGGGCTTTGGTTTCCCGGGCGTTTCCGCACCCTCCTCAGCTCCCTGCCTTGGAGTGGCTTCGGTCACCCGGGCTTGTTAGTGGTAAGCAGGGAGGATTTTGTGGGGGCGCTCGTTTATGGCCTTGCTCGAGACCTTGGGGCTGTTCGGCCAGACAGCCTGGGGAACAACAACATTATTTGGTAGCTTGTTCCACTCGTTTATTATATTATAGCTAAAGAAGTTCTTAGTGATGTCTACAGTAGGTTAGCTCTTTTGGTTAGCAGCTTCATGCCGTTATTTCGAGTGCGAAGATAACTAAATGAGAACAACGCATTTGTGTCTACTCTGTCAAAGCCTTTTAAGATTTTGAAACATTCAATAAATTGGCCCCTTAATCTTCTCTTCTTGAGTGAGAATAAGTTAAGTTTTTTCAGCCTTTCATCATATGTTTTGTTTTTCAGAGTTGGGATTTGTTTGTTCGCTCTTCTCTGTACTCTCTTCATCATTTCAATGTCTTTTACTGAACTGCACACCTTATTCAAGGTGTGGTGTTACTAAGCTCTTGTCGAGTGGTATAATTATATCTTCACTCATATATTTGAAGGTCCTCTTGATGTACCCAAGCATTCTATTGGCCTTTTTTGTTACTGCTGCGCATTGGTCAGATGATTTCAGGTTGTCTGTAATGATTATACCAAGCCTTTGGAACTTTATTTATATTTTGGTCAAAGAGTCTGTATTCATAGTTCTTGTATGAGTTGCCACATTGAATTAATTGGATATGTACAGTACTGTACTGTACTTCCGTTTGCCGGATATTTCTGTCATCGTTCCGACAGTCTCTAACAGTGTCGGAAGATTCTAACAGTTTTCGGACAAATAAGGGCAAATGTCCGTCATAACCGTCCAATGTACGTAGTTGATATCTCATATGTTCCCGAGATGTGTTTGTCAGTCTCGAAAGTGTCGGATAACACGCTCCCGTCCCCGGAACATAGGGGTGAATGTCCGTCAGAACGGGGATCCGTCGGAGCGCCGGTATAAAGGCTAGGCTCTGAACTGAGTCACCCGCTTGGACCGACGCGTCAGTACGATCTAGAAGCTGTTGTGTTACATATCTCCTCCGTGTATATTCCCGTTTATCATGCCTCCCAAAGCGTAAGGTGACCTCGATATCATTTGAGATGGAGAAGGAGAGTGAGGTGGTCGACAGTGAGGTGGAGAAGTGGAGTGAGGTGGAGGACAGTGAATTGACCAGTTTTCAATGAAGGGGTGAGTGTTGTTCCTTACTTATTGTTCCACATAAACTACTACAGTAGACCCCCGCTCATTCGGACTTCAATATTTCGGAATTCCCAGACTTTCGGACTAGCATTTCAATTCGGACTCATGGTTCAGCCTTTCGGATTTGTCTGAAAGGCTGAGAAAATACCTCCGTCCTTTTCGGACTACATTTAACTTCGGACTCATGGTTCAGCCTTTCGGATATGTCTGAAAGGCTGAGAAAAATTAAATCGTATTCAGACCAAAGACCCGAGTTTCGGACTTGTCTGGTTAGGTGAATGTGTATTCGGACTTATAAACTTCGGACATTATTTCAGCCTTTCGGATTTGTCTGAATGGCTGAGAAAAATTAATTCCCATTCGGACCTAAAATGCCCCAGAACGAGAAGCCCACCACAGAAGCCACGAACGAACACCACACAGAAACACCCAAAGGAAAGGTCCACAGAACGAAAGGACCAGCTGACCGAGCCAGCCAATTCAGACAGGCCCAAGCCCGCAGGGCTAAGCAGCTCCAGGCCGCACCTAGATACCCCTTCTAAACTGACCATTTTTCCACACCTCATGTACACTACCCCCTCGTGTCCTACACTCCTAACTACAAAGATGATGAACAGGAATATACATTCATATTAAAAACACCCATGCCCTGTCCCGACGTTGAGCCAATGCCAACACATCAGACAGCCATAATTATATCTATGTATGTTCTTACATCCGAGAAGTAGATGTTATATATCTTAGAAGTTAAAACACCCACGCCTGTCCCTAGACCTTGTATATCATTTCCCATGACGAGTATAGATATATGTAACCCATGCTCAGTCGCCCCCTTGCATTGTTCCTCTAGTAACTAAGTGTCTCTAATATTAACTGCCACCAGTATTGATACGACATAGCGGCACTGTCCTTGTGTCGTATTGTGCCAAGTACAGATCAACCAGGTTTCATCACCTTATTAGGACGACGACAATAATGTCGTCGTTCATCGATATATGCAATCCTTAGTTTAAGTATTAATATTAACATTCCCTAACATCTTGTCTTGCCAGACTAAGCTTCTGAAGACCCATCTCCCCATAAATCTATGTATTCAATCCTTAGGTTAAGTATTTTTATCCGCCATTGTGTTCACCTTTTTCCATTTACTTTTCCACAATTGTCATACGTCTTCCCCTTGCCTCCTTCGTATCCACAGTCCACACTACGCCAATTTACTTCGTGTCATACACCTCTTACCCCAACCAGAGATTGTATAAGATAACCTGGTTACCAGTATCTGTCATAAGTACCCCGAAACAATAACTAAGTACCCCTACGAACTGCTGCTGTTGTTGGTATATTTATATTTAATAGAAAACGCAGTTCCCAGGGCCAACTAATAGTATCCATAACCCCTCGGACTGATCACATAACTCTATCTTTTCCAGACTCATATACCACCCCATAGTTGCATTCCCCGGTAGCATTTGGCTAACGTATTCTACTGCCTTTTCAAACTTCCATATCAACTGCAGCCTAATGCCACCCCCACACCCAGAGACCTTAGGGTCAAATTCCCCTATAGCCCCCCTGCACTCCTCCCCTCTCATTATAAGACCCCGCACTTCTCTACTCTTGTCCGACCTAGCCTCTCTCTCATACCTCTTGAAGATCCTTGAATTGTCCGTTGCTAACGCTCTCCAACCTTTTATATATATACTCCTATCCAGCCTACCTTCACTTAGTAGGCCAGAACAACATTAGAACTTTACTAGCCCCTTGCATGCCATCTATTCTCTTACAACCCTTTCACAACCCTGCACCCAATGGTCGTCGGTGCGAGGCTAGCCGCCTCGCCAGTAACTAACTTCTATTGCCATACTTCCAGATAAATGTGGCAGAGTTAGCAACCCAGTCTCCACCACATCCAGCAAACCCTACAATTAACAACCAGCCGAGTAAAACCAGCTAGCTAAGGCACCTTCGGTTTTGGTATTAAGGACGCCCACATCTGTCTCATACACGGAGGGTTATTACAAACACTGATGATATGGCAAGCCCCTAGCCACAGCCACCGGACGACTATCACAGAGAGAGGGCGCCCAGTTCCCCCTTTTTGCCCACCCGAGGAGGGAGACCCCCACCCCCGCGGAGGTATACCTGGCCCCTGTTTTGACTTCTGAGTCATTGCCAGGTAGCACAGGAATTCTTCCTATCGATGAACTAACCATGCATGATTAACACCTTTACTAACCTCTATTAACTCACAATAAACCATTTACCTTTCTTGCATACTCTGATCACTAAATTAGCACCTCAGCTATACCATAGAATGAAGATTGAACAATCTAAGAGAGACGCTCATATCACAGCTGTCCCCATCCTCCTCGCAAAGTAGATCCAGTCTCTCTCCCCTAAATACTTCCAGTATAGCCAAAATAGTACCTCTTACTAAGGCTCAGTTATATGAAAATATAAAGGCTTCCTATAGCCATGTGCCACAACAGTAAATACCATCTTACCTAGTCCCCATATCTATTGAGAGCTCAAATAAGTCCATAAGACTCGAGATCCCTACTGTCTACAGGGTCCAGAACCGAGCCTATAAATCTAGCTCTCGCCCCCAGTCAAATCAGTTGAAAGCTAGACACCAACCAGGGGTCACTACCCTGCAGTTAACTTCTAGCTCTGCCCTTGTGTTGTTCCGGAGTGAGATCCCAGAGCCGGCAGACTCCGTGGCAGATTTGGATAGAAGGACCTGCCCACGTATTTGAGAACTTCGCACATATGGGCCCCCTGGACGGCCGCGGAACCAGTCGTTAGCCCCCAACATCACGGACGCAAGATAACCAGGACCAGACCCATCAGATACTACCCAAGATTCCCTTTATCAGTACTACATATTACTGTGCTGTTTAGAGATTCACTAATTAATATTTCTACGAAGTGGCTATCTCTTTGCCCCTGTATAATTCATATAACCATTCAATTAGGAAGTGCTAAGCGTATCAGTGTTCAATAATTAACAGGCGATACTAACTCTCGTAATCAACCATATATCCAGATATTATTTACCTAGAAGGAAACCCTAGTGATATCTGAATGTTCGCCCACTGATTTGCATTCTATGTATTTCTGAGACAAGAATATAAAACTTAGATCAGTACCCCCTGAGGTTACTAGAATTCCTGTGCTCTAAAATACGCGTGTCTAATCTAGTCTGTGAACTACTACTTGTGCACCAGAGCTACCAGTAATAAATCTAACAGTGAATATGATTCTAGAAGTAACATTGATGGTCTTCGGTATATAAACCTGTTGAATTAAAGCCAGTGATCAGAAGATTAATACCTGAACGTTGGAAGTGGGAGACTAGGCTCCATCCAGATCCACTTATGCTAGTGTTGTTCGATTCTATTATATTGTCTTGCACGAGTATTATGCAGTGGTATATAAATAAACGTGATCATGTAACTTGCTACCATGTGTTTCTTTGTGTTCTCTATTCCTCATATCTTGTATTGTGCATGCAGCCTTATATACCCAGTCATTTAGAACTCACATTACCCAAGTTAAACCTGTAGAAAAACAGGGCATAACAGGACCGAAGAGCCGAGTTTCGGACTTATAAACTTCGGACATTATTTCAGCCATTCGGACAAGTACGAATGGCTGAAGTGTGAAGTTCGGACTCGGCCCTTTCGGAATTTTGACACTTTCGGACGGGGGTCTCCCCCAATCAGTCTGAAAGAGCGGGGGTCTACTGTATACAGCACTGTACGTGCTATTATATTAATATATTGAAATCTAGGGTACGAATAGGGTAGCCTCCGTTTTCTAGGTTGATGCGGAGGTCGCATTTATTCCGTCGTCATGGTTGCATGAAGCTCCCGTTTCCCGGTTAACGGCCAGCTCAGCCCCCGGTGAAGTTTGTTCCCGTTTCACTATTCCTTATTCGATATTCGTCGGATTTTTCCTCTTTCAGGTCGGATTTTTGTCCTCTTTTAGATCGGACACAGCCGGAGTTCGGATATCTCGGAAAATCGGACATTTCGGACTGGATGTCCCCCCAATTAGTCTGAAATAGCGAGGGTTTACTGTACTGTATATACGATCTTCTTCGTTTAACCCCTTAACCCCTTCTATACCAGTGACGTCTTTTGTATTTGATTTCAGCTACATTTAGACGATTTTATGTAGCTTAGGCAGGATATAGGGTAGCTAAAATGATTAATTGAGATAATCTGTACCTTATTAACCTCTGAAGTGCGCATGGGTGTAATTAGACACCTCTGCCTGTGCGCATGTATTTGAGCTGTTTCCATCACTAAAATATTAATTTTACCATAAATAGCATTAATACTTATCCATATGCGCCTATTATAGGTTGATTATAAAGGTATTAACCTGTTACAACAATAAAACAAGTGAAAACAGCGTTTGGATGGTCAAAATCGGCGATACAGGGCGGGAGTTACATAATGTATGGGTGAGGCAACCTCCTTTCCCGCCAATTTCCCCCAAGGCTGGAGACACTGTCGATCGATACTCTCTCTCTCTCTCTTGCACTCGCTTGCTAACAGTGATGACAATGCCCTGCTTGCAACTCGCTAATGTTAGCACGAAAATATACCTCAGAATAAGGGAATAACAGGGAAAATAGGTGATAACTGAAGGAGGGGAGGAAAGTGGGGAAGGAGGGGAGGTAGAGGAGTGATATTTTGTATGGTCCCAGGGGCAAAAATATATATATATTTTTTTTTTCGATGTTTAACCCTTCCTCCCCGGGCTGTCTTACCCAATGACGGTCGCCCCTACCCGGGCGATATGGCTGAAAAACGTCTAGGCCTAGGCTACCGTATTTATGTTTATTTTCACTGCTAGAACTTTCCCACTCATCTATAATCGTAGTGCGGTTTTCAATCTGTATTTTGGCATTGAGTAGAGCTCTGTAAGTCAACTGGTTCAGTTGTGATGACGATTTCAGTGGAGCCAATATTGCAGAGATGTTGCCAATATGGGGGCTTTTTAGACACTAATTTCGTCATGATGTCAGAACAATAACATTGAGAAGTCTTCTCCTTCTTGTTTTCGGAGGTGCGGTGACGAACGCTTGGGTTTGTTGACATACGTCGTACGCATGGCGTTCGGACCAAGCTTAATTAGGCTATTAAGCTCATGCCTTAGATAAGGCATACCGGGTAGCGGCCCTTCTTTCGTGCTGTCCTTACCTAAGGCAGACCGGGTAGGAAGGGTTAAAATTGATTTTTTTTTTTCTCTGACTCTTAACCCGTACAGCCCCAGCGACGCGTCTGACGCGTCGGCGATGTATGTAACGCACAGCCCCAGAGACGCGCCTGGCACGTCACCCTAATTGCGCCGACCGTAACCTCAGGTGTAGCCACTCAAGAGGGCTCAGATTTGTATGGGAACTGTGTACAGTACGTATCGCACGCAACCGTGCCGATGGTTGAAAACTCTCAAAGTCCACGTGCGTGCGCAATAACCTGTTTTTTTGGGATAATTGCCTTCAATTTTTTACTATTGTAAAATACGTTTTCGGGGGCTCTGTAGGACCATTCTTTAAGCTTTTTGAGCGGTTTTTCGTGGTTTTTCCTTCATTCCTAACCCATTCGCTATTGTTTCTGGAATAAAAAAAAAAATTGAAAACCGGCCGGGTTCTGGTGAAAAAACATTACAAAACTAGCCGGGGCTCCACGGGTTAAGGGGACCGACCGGTTAATTACAAACTTCCAGGTCTTAATTTCAATTTAAATGAAATTTGGCACAGGTGTATATGACCATAAAACTAGATCAATTTATTTTTTATTTTATTTTATTTTTTATTTTTTCTTGCAATTTAGGTAAAAAAAACTTTGAAAATCATAGCACTGCAGAAAATGATAAACTCCTACAGAAATCCCCATAGCACATGTTTTATGTGATCAAACAACTCACAAAAGGTGTATCTGTAGTTTCTATTAAAAAACATTTTATATATTTTGTGTATTTGTTCGATTTAGGTGATTACGGATTCAGGCGAATATATTTATAGAAAATTACAACTTTAACGACATATTGTGAAAAAGAATAAAATTACTAGAGTAAATTGGCTTTATAGGCCTTTTAGTGTTTTTAATTACCTTTCCAATGGTATATACACCATTCCTATAGGTCCAATAATAACTGTAGAATAACATCCGATAGTGCGGTAATATAGGTACAGTACTGAGAAAAACAGGTGAAAGTTTAAGGTAATTAGGTGAAATTTTTTACTTTTGTTTTTTTAGATTTACAATATTTTACACACGAACATGGCAAAGTAGAAGATAAAGCGTATGGGAGATTGTAGAGTAGCTTACGCTCTTTCGATTTATATATTTATGCTCCTCGTACGACCAGTAGTTACTGAGCATGTTAATTTCAAAGTTCGCTATACAGGTATAACGTTTTTAGAATTACAGGAAAAGTTTGGAAAACATAAACAAAAAACTATTTCCAATGGGTTTTCACTAATAACATTTCACTGGCTTATGAAGGGATGTTGACTCTTGTTGAGTAAACACCTATTGGTATTTTCAGGATTTCAAGTTTTTTAAGCCTAAATTAACCGGTCGGTCCCCTTAAGACTCTTCCCGCAGTCCGCCGGGGGAACTCTTAACCTGACAAGCGCGATATAGACCTAGGGGCTAGGGTAGTTATTTGTGCATTTCTAGCCTTGGATTCTGACAGAATTTGTTATATTTACAATATAGAGCATTATTTGTTTTCGGTATGCTTTTATTTTACATATATGATGTATATATGAACCTTCAAGAGTGCTGAAATAAGTTGGAAAAGCATTTGGGTGGTGAAAAACGAAGATATTGGCCACCCGGTCATAATCTCAGGCGAGAGAGAGCCACAGGCAACCCTCCCCTCTCGCTGTCTGTGAGGTAACTGAGACGAGCGGGGTGTGTGGGCCGGTGTCTGGGTGTTACATAACGATCTTTTATGCAACCCACTTGTGCTACATTATCGCGGGAGAGAAAAATGACCGATAAATTATGATAATAAGAGGAAAAATAGGTGATAATTGAGGAGGGGAGGGAGGGGGGAATAAGGTGGGGAAGGGGGTGGGTGCGAAACACATGGATAAGTACTGGAGGGGAATTATCTCACCTAGAGACAAATTCCTTTGTTTTGATAGGCCATTTTTTGTTTTGGAAGGCTTTTTTTATGGTCTTGCTTCCGTGAGGCCTATCGCGCTCCCTATAGGAAGCCTTCCATGAGGCCCATCGCGCTTAAGGGGTTAAGAGTCTTCCCGCAGTTCCCGGGTTAATGGCTAGACGTCCTTCCTACGCTGAGTAAAATCATCTAATCGTAGCCAAAATAAAGTGAAAAATACATCACCGGTAAAGAAGGGGTTAAGGACGGGGCCGTTTGTTGACATGACCTAGCTGCCAGGCGGGTATATTTACCGAAAACTAGCTTCATTCCATGCTCTTTTTCACGCATAAACAAGAGCCAGAGCGTAATTCAATTATGTATCCGTGAAAGGGCGATAATAGAGATTTCCAATGACACCTGAATCATCCTTGTATGACCACGGGTTATCCTGTAGCGAGGTAAAAATACCCTAAATAAGGTAATTTCCTGAGTTTTTTCCTTATCTCGCGAGGACGGGTGAATGTAGGGAGGCGGCGGTGGTCCCAGACCCGGCCCAGTGGTTGTGCCGAGCGGTCAGAGCCCGCCTATCATCCTCCCAACGCGCGGACTCTCTCTCAGAGCCCCTAATGTGCTCAGAATGCAGCCCTTCATATGACGGGTACCGGAGGATAGGCCATTTATCTCTCGCCCGTCATATGACAGGCACCGTGGCTTGAGTGTTAATATGGCGTTACCTATTTTGGTGTCATGACAAATTTGGAGATGTAATTATTGATCCAGACATCTAGGTCATTTATGTAAATTATGAAAAGGACAGGACCCAGCACCGATCCCTGTGGTACACCGCTGGTCACTGGTGTCCAGTCGGACATACAGTACCACCTAATTACACATTGCTTCCATTTCACCAGCACTAGGGTGATTTATTTATTTTTTATTTATTTTTGTATGGGCCTATGTATAAGGCCTATCGCGTTCACCTAAGACATACTTACGGAAGGCCTATCACACTTCCCGGGATAAGGCACTATAGTGAAAAGAGAAAATATAGGCACAGATAGATAGAGTACATATCTGTACAGTACATTGAAATTTATGTTAAATCACTACCATTATGTACCTTTCTTCCCTTTTGCCTCCTTTATCCTCTTTCGGCATTACTTCAATATTTGTACAATCTAATTTAGGACTACCATCATGATCCCAATCTCTTTGCCGTAATATATTTTCTCATTATCGCTAATACCATCATATATTTTCCCATTACCGTCTTCATTCCATCTCCCTTTCTCTCTCTCTGATGTACAGTACTGTACCTATACTGAAATACGTATTTCTCTCCACTGAAGGGGCGTGATTTGAGCCATGGTGCGCCATCCTCCCCCTTTGAAGTCCAGAAGACCACTGACGATTCCGACCATTGAGGGGAAGCATGACGCGAGGAAGGTGGGGAAGGGAATAGGCCTAGTGAAGGAAGCAAATGTAGGCCTATTTCGGAAGTTAATAATAGCCTAGAGATGGTATTAAAAAGGGTAGATTAATTGGGAGCCGAGAATATGGCATTGAAGGAGCAGCTGAAGGAATACGAAGGACGATTCAAGGAAGTGAAGGAGTCAACTGCATGGACGGTGGTGGGTGAACAGAAAGTTAAGGCTTTGGAGGATATTGTGAAAAAACAAAAGGAAGAAATGAATAAGACCAAAAAAAGTTTTGAGAGTGCAGTCGTGGGTGTCATGAAGAACAAGGAGTGTCGTGAGGAAGACCATGGACAGGGATAGGGGTGTAATCATGCATTTTTTTTTTTCTTTTTTTTCTATATTCCAACTTACTTCCTCTCGGGCATAGGCTGAGAGCCTTAACATTCACCGCTTTACAATGAACAGTGAAGCCCGTGAGGTCTTGTTCCAGTATAGGGAGTGAGACATGTGAAGCACGTAGAGTACATCGAGCACCTGCCATCTTGCCTTCACATGAGGCACGGTGCTCACTCATGGCCCGAAACGACCCCATCTCTGAAGCCACCTCGTTCCCGTGCTTCACTGTCTCACCCCCTACACTCGGACTCTCACACTTACACACACACAACGCCACCTGTTGAGCAGATAACTCACCAGGCATTGCACCCCTATAGCATATTTTGAATATGGGAATATTCATACAGTGCTATTTAATCAGGGAACAATGAGGGTATTTTATTGACGTTTCGGTGGGCTTGTGGTAATGCACTGATACCAGGTACAGCACAAATTCCATCCCAATAATATCTTCCCATTGATACATCGGGATTTGAACCCGGGACCTTTGGATTACCAGGCCAGTGGCAAGACCACTCCACCACACCTCCCCTACATGGAGATATAGAGGCTCATATGAATGATAATGGAGTGAGAAAAGTGAGGGATATGGAGAAAGTGAAGGAGGTCATGAAAGGTGTGGATGTGGATGGATGTGGATGGGATGGGCAGGTGGAGGAAGTCAGTAGGATAGGTAGATATAGAAGGGGGGAGATGAGACCTATAAGAGTACAGTTTAAAACCAGGGCAGTGGCAGAGACAGTGACAAATATTAGTTGGAGGCTAAACACAAATGAAGAACTGAAACATATAAGACTAAAGAAGGATTTGAGCATAGAACAAAGACAAAAAATTAAAGGAATTACAGGAAAAGGCTGATGAAGATAATGGAAAGTTGGGTAAGAAGGATAAGAGGAAGTTTTTCTGGAGAGTGAGGGACGGGAAATTGAAGAAGTGGTTTATACGAATAGAAGGGAGAAGGAGAAGGGAGGGAAGAGAATGTGATATAGGAGTTGTGGCGGAGGGGGAGAGCAGGGTGGAGGTGTCTCGGGGAGTGACAGGAGACGAAGCTGCAGACCCAGTAGTGCTAGGGTACGGACAGGAGCGGGATGATGTAGTTGCTGAAGGAATGGTAGAAAGATTAAGGATTATGTTTAGTAATGTTGATGTGTTTACCCAGGACAAGAAAAGAGAACTGATATGTAGGTTGCAGGATGAAGAGGAAAAACCTGATGTCATAGCCTTATAGGAAGTAAGACCAAAAAATGCTAGAATTGACAGGGAACTGGTGGAGTATAGTTTGGAGGGTTTTGAGTTGTATGAGAGGAATGCTGTTAGAGCAGAGGTTGGAAGAGGACTGTTTATTTATGTAAGAAAAGAGCTTAAGGTAAATGAGGTGGATTTAAGACAGCAGTATTGTGAGTATTTGTGTATTGAAGTAAAATGTGCAAGAGGGTCAATTCTAATTGCCTCTATATATAGAAGCCCAAATAATAGTAGGGAAGAGGATGATAACCTACTGAAAGCAATGGAGGAAATAGATAATAGAGAACAAATATAAAATTTTGATTGGAGATTTCAATTTGCCAAGGATCAACTGGGCAAATTATACTACTCCAGCGGGACAGTATAGCCTGGAATACAAGTTCATAGAGAAAGTGAGAGATTGTTTCTTAACGCAACATATTACAGAGATGACAAGATATAGAGATGGGACGCAGGGGAGTGTACTTGATTTGATATTTAGTAATGAGGATATAGTGGAGGATGTCAATGTGGATAGCCCTATAGGTCGTAGTGACCATGCTTGTATAAGCTTTAGTTGCAATATTAAAACAGAGAGGGATAATAGAAGCAAAAAAATATACATGTATGATAGAGCAGATTATGAGCTGCTGAGACGGTGTTTGGACATTGACTGGGGGGAGTACTTGAACGGTGAAGACGCTGAAGGAATGTGGAGGAAAATTAGAGTCAAACTGGAGAATGCTATATCCAAATGTGTACCAGTAAGAGAATATAAGGATAAAACAAAATTGAGGAAAAGAACGAACCCAGAATTACCAATGAAAAAAAAGCTTTGGACATTGATAAGAAGAAAGAAACGTTTGTGGGTAAGACTAAAATTGTTAAAAAAGAACAATGGGTCTAGTATATAAACTAAAGAAGTGGATTTGGAATGCAGATAAATAAACAATAAAATAAGGTGGGAGACAAGGAGGGGGTGAAGAAGAGGGAAAGAGAGATTGCAAGAAATGTGAAGGATAATCCAAAAATATTCTGGAAGTATATTCAAGAAAAGTTAACAACAAGAGTAGGTATCCCAGAACTGATAGGAGACTTGGATGACATGAATAGAGCAGAAACTGATAAGGAGAAAGCAGAGGTGCTGGGGAAATACTTTGGGGAGGTATTTACAGTGGAGTCGGATGATGCGGTGCCTACTATTCCCATCAAACAGGCACCAGCACTGGAACTGATAGAGTTTTCCCATTCTGGAATAAGGAGTGCTATAGGAAAAATTAACAGAAGTAAGTCCCTGGGACCGGATGGGATACATCCAAGAATCATAAAGGAAGGAGGTGAGATGTTAGTAGAGCCATTACATTTTTTATTTGAGGTATCTTTTAATACGGGACAAATCCCGACGGACTGGAGAGAGGCAAACATAACAGCTAATTTTTAAGAAGGGAAAGAGAAATGACCCAGGAAACTATAGACCAGTCAGTTTGACAAGTGTTGTGTGTAAACTAATGGAAACTGTAATTAGAGAAGGAATAATGAAACATATGAAATCAAACCAACTTTTCAGTGGGAGACAGTTCGGATTCTTGCCGGGGAGGTCGACGGTGCTACAGCTAATTAAGGTGGTAGATGATTGGATGCAAATTCTGGAGGATGGGGATGTTATAGACATGGTATATTGCGATTTTATGAAGGCCTTCGATAAGGTCCCACAAAAAAAGGCTAATAGAGAAAGTTAGAAGCTATAGTATAGGAGAGAAATGTGTGAAATGGATAGAAGCCTTCCTGAAAGATCGGAGACAGAGGGTACTGGTGAATGGAATAGGCTCGGGGTGGAGGGAAGTGATAAGTGGGGTACCTCAGGGATCTGTGTTGGGACCACTACTGTTCGTTATGTTTATCAACGACTTACCTGAAATTATAACTAATGGAAGTGAGATATACCTGTATGCGGATGACACCAAGCTGTATAGAAGAGTGATGAGTAAGGAAGATGTGGGTTTGCTTCAAGGAGATGTGGAGGGCATGAAGGGATGGTCTGAACATTGGTTAATGCCTTTTCATCCAAAAAAATGCAAGTACTGTACATGCGGATTGGGACAAGCAAGAAAGACACGGTAGGATACAGTATGTATGAAGCGATGGAGGAAGTGAATGCAGAAAAGGATATAGGAGTAGTGATAGACAATAAGTTAAATTTCTCAGAACATTTAACGGAAAAGATAAATAAAGCCAATAGAATTGTAGGGCTGATAAGGCGGACATTTGTGTCACTTGATGAAGAAATCTTCAGGAATCTCTATACAGCGCTGGATAGGCCGCACCTGGAATATGCGAACCAGGTGTGGGCTCCATATATGGTAAAAGATATAGAAGCAGTGGAGAAGGTGCAGAGGAGAGCTAGCAAGCTGGTACCAACGTTGAAGAACGCGGGCTATGATCAGAGGTTGAGGACACTGGCATATAGGAGAAAGAGAGGGGATATGATAGAGACTTTTAAGATAGTGTCAGGAAAGTATGATGAGGATGTGTGTGAAGGTATCTTCTTGATGCGGGAGGGAACAAGAACGAGAGGACACTCTAAGAAAATTTACAAGGAAAGAACTAGGCTTGAAAAGGCAAAGAATTCTTTTTGTGATAGAGTGGTAAATGAGTGGAACGCACTGCCCCAGTATGTAGTCGATTCCGAATCAGTAAGGAAGTTTGAAAGTAATCTTGATAAAGCATGGGGAAGACAAGATTTGAAGTTTGATTACAAAGCGAAAATACAGAATAGTAAAAATGTTGCGTCTGCTGCCGCCAACACAGTGAACGACCGCAGCAGTGCAAGTACTGGCACTGAGCTGGATACACAGGCCTAGTTTGCCTTTTTCCAGAGGATCTACTGTAATAAACTGTAAAGTAAACTGTATTATTATTATTATTAATTTAAAAGATGCAAGTCCGAGTTCTGATTTTTCTGTTAGTGCTATTCAAGAGTATTGGGTATAAGAAAACAAAGAGAGAACATAATTGTTGTGTATTGCAGACACCCAAAACTGCTTTATTTTGAAAGCTAGTCAATTCATTAATTTTCAACTACAGAAAACTATAGTCTGTTTTCTTCCAGCTTATGGTAAACTGCCTTGCCCCCATCTTGATTACTCGGGTATTACAAAGCATTGCAAACTTTTATAACAAAATATGATAGTAATTATGAAAATTTGCCTTAATATGATACAGGAACCTAGTACTGTAGTTTCATATTTTTCAACTTCCTATAACGCAATGACTGCGGCACTTGTCATATGACAATTGCTTGGTCACCACTGTACCATACGGGGGTTTTGGACTAAAAATAACCTTCATTCCCTGCACATGTTCATGTATAAACAAGAGCTAGAACGTATTTCAATGATATATCCCTGAAAGAAGAGGAATAGACCTTTCCAATGACACCTGAATCATGTCTGTACGACCACTGGTTGCCGTGCAACAATATTGCACAGGTGACGCTATATCGGTAAAAATTAGCGTTTTTTCAGCGGTTTTCGCTATCCCCAAATCTGTAAGGGAGTTGGAGATGTCTCCCCCCGTCACCAGACACGGGGGGCTATGGATGGGATCATTCCGCGCTGCTTATACTCGCTCGCCTGCCTCCCAGGCCTTGTTCTAGGCAGAAATTCGGCAATTGTCATATGAGAAGTGCCGCAGTGATGACCGTATTTTTTGTAGGGTAAGACGGGGTAATTTCGCCGAAAATAGTTTTTTTTTACGAATAGAAACTGCCACAAATGAATTTTTTAATTTTTTATCTATACATTCAGCCTTTCTGCTATACAGTAGATGCCCCCCCAAAAAAAATATATATATAATGTTTTGGTCATGCTGCCGATTTTTTTTTAAAAGTTACTCTAGCGACGAAATTACCCCGCCGGGCGGGGTAATTTCGCCGCGACCTATTTTACGCATCATCTAGCTAGTAAACTAGATAACATTATATGATTAATGGCCAGACAAAACACTAGCGCGCAGGTAAAAGCAATGAAAATATTCACAAACCCAAACTGCCACTAAACATGCCAATAGAAAAACGTCAAACGCACACACACACAACTGAACAGGGCGGGCAGAGATGCAGGTGTGTCACACATGTAGGTCTAGACGCCACTGTGTCTAGTGCGGGTGTGGACGTGTCTAGTGCGGTTGTGGACGTATTTATTAGGCCTACGGGTGTGGACGTGTCTCGTGTGGGTGCGGCGTGTAGGGTGCTAACTGTGCAAAGTACCAGGCAGCAGCTGACGGCTACTGCCAATACTGTGTCACACGCACCACCAGTGTACGCACTCACATACAAACACCCCCACACACACCCGACCATACCGTCAGACACGCCGCTAGCCAGGTCCCGCGAAACTGCAACACAACCTAAGCCAAACTAGCTCTACAATCTAAGCCAAACTAGCTATACAACCTAAGCCAAACTAGCTCTACAACCTAAGCCAAAACTGCTCTACAACCTTAGCCAAACTGCAGCCGAATCCATGCAATAGTTTCGGAGATATCGGCGTTTGAATGCAAATTATTAGCGTCGCGGCAAAATTACCCCGCGGCGAAATTACCCCGTCTTACCCTATAACAGCCCGCAGTCATTGAGTTAATATGATGTAGATACCTAGTAGTTTCAGTTTTATGTTATCAAAAACTCAGTTGCTAAGGGATTCAATTTACCGTCAGATGAAATAAAACTGACTAAGTCACTATGTGCTTGGAAGATCATTATCTTTAAAAAGTGCAATACAAATGCAGGTACAGGTATTTACATTTTGTGGACTTTACCGTCAACATATATTTACAAGGTAGGTACAGTAATACGTAAGAGTTTCAGGTAGCAGCAGAATATACATGCCAGTAACATTACATAATTATTATTTACACTTTTTATAGTTGTTAATTGTTCACAACATTCACAAACTGTAATGCCTCATACATTATTTGAATGTGTAAAAGTTAACAAGTCATAGGGCATTGTATCAAATTTATATGTAGTAGTCCAATTAACCCGTACAGCCCCAGCGACGCGCCTGACGCGTCGGCGATGTATGTAACGCACAGCCCCAGAGACGCGCCTGGCGCGTCACCCTAATTGCGCCGACCGTAACCTCAGGTGTAGCCACTCAAGAGGGCTCAGATTTGTATGGGAACTGTGTACGTATCCCACGCAACCGTGCCGATGGTTGAAAACTCTCAAAGTCCACGTGCGTGCGCGTGAGCGCGCAATAACCTGTTTTTTTGGGATAATTGCCTTCAATTTTTTACTCTTGTAAAATACGTTTTCGGGGGCTCTGTAGGACCATTTTTTAAGCTTTTTGAGCGGTTTTTCGTGGTTTTTCCTTCATTCCTAACCCATTCTCTATTGTTTCTGGAATAAAACCATTTTTTGAAAACCGGCCGGGTTCTGGTGAACAAACATTACAAAACTAGCCGGGGCTGGACGGGTTAATATGTGAAAATGAAAATCTATCTATTTCCAACATCCTTGAGAGGTGGCCACAAATGACTCTCCTTCATTCTCCTCTGTCATCTATCAGCTGGCGAGGGCCTCTCCTCTTAGCTAACGCCACTTTCAACTCCATCCGCTCATCTCTCTGAGTGCCTCCTCCTTTGTGCCATTCCACCTCACTCTCATACACTTTAAGGGCACATTCAGACAGACCACTCGGTGGTGCGCATGTTTTATCTTTGTTTCCCATCGGGTGCTTTCACTCGGGCGTCTGTGGCAGGGAGACGCGGATCCCCGCCACAGGTGGCACCACCGAGTGGTCCGTCTGTCCACTGTTGGTGGCTGAGTTGCGACCGCCAGCCAGCCAGCCAGTCTGTCAATGGAAGTCCGTCTGCCCACTGTTGGTGGCTTGAGTTGCGACCGCCAGCCAGCCAGCCAGTCTGTCAATGGAAGATAACACTGGTGCTTCTCTGCAGCAAACCCCTTCATACAGACCACTAAGTGGCATACCGGTAACCGAGTTGGTGATGGGCTGGTCTATCAGAGTGAGAACTGAGCGATCTCTGCCATACCCATAGCTTACTCTGACTGTTCCTTTTACTTAAATATTGTCTAGAGCTCAAGTGACGGCGTCTCTTCGGTCACCCAGGCTTTATTGTGGTCGGCAGGGAGGGTTCTGTGGGGGCGCTCGGTTATGGCCTTGGCCTTGCTCGGGGCCTTGGGGCTGTTCGGCCAGGCAGCTTAGGGAACAACAACAACAACAACCGAGTTGCTGGTATGCATGAAAGTGGCGCCACCGAGTGGTCCATCTAAACGAGCCCTTAGTCATTCTTTCATTCACCACACGCTCCACAAAACCAAAACACCTTAAGGTGGTTCTCTCCAGCATATCCATATCTATACAACATTGCTCTAGTACTTCCTCATTTGTCAGTCTATTTCTCCATGTGACTCTACATTTCCACCCTTTTCACTCTTAATTTATATCTCTCCAACACTGTCCATGCTTAACCCTTTCAGGTCCGGGGTTTGCCGGTTAGTATTAAAAATAGAATTCTTTTAATCACATAAGTACCGCTCCAAACAGGGCTGGGGTCAATTAATTTTTGTCAATTCAATTCAATTCCAATTCGGAATAAAATTTGAATTTATCAATTCAAATTCAAATAAATTAATTCGTAAAAAAGAAAGCTTAAATTCCAATTCAAATCAATTCACAAGCTTTTCAATTCCAATTAAATTCAATGAATTATTGTCAATATTTCCTTCAATTAAAATGTTTTCAATTCAAAATCAATTTCAATCAAATGAATGATGTGGGGAGAGGCCTCACGAGTGATGAAAGTAGAGTTGGAAGTTCAAGGTAAAGTGGTGAAGGATGAAGAGTTGGAGAGGTAAAAGCTTGCAGGCGATCTGCATTGCTGTTTTTTTTATTTTAGTCAAGTGTCATTTCACTGTAGAAGACTTCTCTGGTGCAGACATTTCGAGAACTGGCTCTGGATCTCTGGTGAGGGACGTTTTCCTGCTGCCGCAGCTGCCTTGATCTTCTATTTCAATCTACCCAGTAGGTCTACCATATATCTAACGTGTACTGAACATGTGTGTTTTACCCATACTATTTCAGTCTGGCACACTGACAGGAACTGTACGTACTTGTGAATCTTAACACTTACGCTGCGGGCATATTTCCACATATTTCCGCTATATTAGGGATAATTCAGGCCCTCCTGAATGATTTAGCAAGTGTCTGAATGAAATTAAATTTATTCAGCCAAAAACTAGAAGAAAATAGCTTCAAAATGACACCAGAATGAGCTTCATAGCGCACAGGATTCATCCACAGAGCAGCGCGCTTCCATAGACATTGGCAAATATTCGCTAATAATGAGCAAGATCGCGCTACATTTGCCTTTGGCAGCGCTGCATAGGTCTCGCAAGATATGGCTCTCACTCTTCAGTGCACCAGCTGCCAGGCTGGAGAGCGGACGGGGGCCTGCCAGGCTCCTGTTCACTCTCACTCGTCTCCACAGGCTTTAAGAGGCATTAAGGGCCTGTAAATTGCTTTAAGTTACCAGAACGTTCCTGCACGGGTCCCGCAGCCAAAGGGTTAAATACATGTATAAAACACATGAATTATGTTGGAAATACAGTAGTTTCTCAATTAAATTAAAATTATTATATATTTAATAATTACTTCACTTGATATATTTTCTACATGTTTTGTGATAGCAAAATGTACAGTATACAGTATTTTACTGTTTACTTGAGTATACTGTAAGTTAATTATTGCACATTAATGAATTCGCATATTACAGTATAAAATATTATTTTATCAATATTATCAATAAGTCATCAATTCATATCAATTCCAATTCAATTCAATTAACTTTATTTTTATATTTTTTTCAATTCCAATTCAGTTTTTTGTAATCAATTCCAATTCAATTCATAATTGACCCCACTTCAAAATTAGTTTTCTGCCCACAACTCGCTCGAAGACAACTGCAGAGGTTGAAGTAATTAAACTAAAGGTTTCTAAACACCCCTGATGGTCACAAAGGTTTAAAGTATCCCTGTAGGACGCGATCGCGTAAACACGTGCGTGAAAGGGTTAATAATATTATCCATAAACAATAGTACTGGACAGTAGTTAGATTAATACATTTAATATAAACATGTATAATAGTTGTGATACATTTTGACAAAAAATGTATTAATGTAATTTTACAATTTGTTAACCTCTCCGCTGCGTAGGTAGGGTATTGGCCACCCCTCCCTGTGCGGAGGTATTTAGACTGTTTCCTAAACTCAAATCGTCATCGTACCATAAATATAATTAATACTTATCCATATGCGCCTATTTTACATTGATTATAAAGGTATTAACCTGTTACAGCAATAAAACAAGTGGAAACAGCGTTTGGATGGTCAAAATCGGCGATAGAGGCCGGGAGTTACATAACTTATGGCTGAGGCAGCCTGCCAGCCAGCCAGCCGTCACGACGGCTGGAGAGACACTGTTGCGTGGTAGTCTCTCTCTCGCTCTTTCCCACGCTTGGTAACACAGAAGACCACGCCCTGCTCGCTAATGTTAGCACGAAAATATACCTAAGAATAAAGGAATAACAGGGAGAATAGGTGATAATTGAAGGGGGGGGGGGGGGGGAGGAGGGAAGGAGGGGATGTGGAGGAGTGATATTTGGCATGGCCAAGGGGCAATAAAAAATAAAAAATATAAAAAATCTATCTATCTATCTATCTATTGCCTGACGCCGTGATCCCCAAAGGGGTGGCCACGAACGAACTGCCCCCATGCACCTCTGTCCCCAGTCAGTCGACGCCCCTCCCCCCAACCAGCACCACCTTCGTTCATGTAGTTCCTCACTCCATCTTTCCACCTCATATTCGGTCTACCTCTCCCCCTCTGTCCCTCCACCTCGCTCTCGTACACTCTCTTAGTCATTCTCTCGCTTTCCATACGTTCCATATGGCCGAACCATCTCAAGTTGTTCCTTTTCACACTTTCCAGCACATCTACCTCCACACCACACCTCCTTCTTACTTCCCCATTAGTCTGTCTATCCCTCCATGTAACTCCGCAGTCCGCACGCACTCCTTAAGTAATTCATTTCCACTGCTCTCACTCTTGGTCTGAGTCTCTCAACCAACGTCCATGCTTCGCTTCCGTAAGTCAGTGTCGGGATTACCACACTGTCATGCAAGGACTTCTTCACTTCCATACTGACCACCCTATTTCTTGTTACTACTTTTAGCGTTCCTACAACCCTCTTCCCCTGTTGTACCCTCTCCCGCAGCTCTTCATCCATAGTCCCATCTTTACTCAACACACTGCCCAGATACTTAAAAGAGTTGACGATCTCCATAGCCTGACCGTTCAGCTTCACCTCACACTCTGTGACTTCACCCCTTTCGAAGACCATAACCTTGCTCTTCCCCATATTTACCTTAAAATTCCGTTTTTTGCACACTGTTCCAAACTCATTTACCAGACCCTGCAACTCCCAGGGCTGATACCTGGGCTAATTTAAACAAAACAAAAATTTAGGCCTTGGATTATATGAGGAGATCCGCAGCGCACCGGTAACTCTTATGATGAGATCCGCACTTGCCGGGTTAATGCTATTTATTCATTGATATACCATAATTGGACCACCAAGTACAAATTTCAAGCCTACCCTTAATAAGTAACTCTGGGAAAGGATAACAGTGCGTGTGAAAGGTAAATACAATACTGTACATGAAAAAGACTTAGTGAAGGTTTGAGATGGTTGGAGAGATGCAATAGTCTAGGATAGAGCAGAACTTGATAACGATGGCAAAGTATTTTTTGTTATAGTACCTGTACTAGTTTAGTGCACTTGTCTAGTGTCCCATGTAAAGATAGTTGTTGAAAAGTGAAAATACAACAGATAGTAAATAGACCTGTCAAGTATTGTTGAAAAAGTGGATGTCTTTAAATAATGTTGGCTGAGGAGGGTGTGGAAACGCCCAGGACACCAAAACCCCACCCAGGACCCTGTACCCCTTAACAATTATGAAGGGAAAGTTGAGGGGCAAAGGAAAAATGTGACTCTTTGGCTCCCAGTCTGCCAACCTCTAGGCTTTGGTTTTGGAAAGCTATTCGAGTGGTTGTACACTTTAGGAAATACTGTACCTCCAAACCACTTGATTCGCGGTTTTGCTCGCCAAAGGGTTATCCTCTATAACTCACAAACAACCAGAGTAATCCAGCTAATATTTCTACCTTTTGGGAAAGGTCAGCCAGGGAATAGGTGTGGAAATGTACAACTCGTTGCCTCTAGCTCTTAATGAATTACAGAGATTAGGGTTCACAATTTCTGGCCTACCTATTTGGAACAGGGTATAGTACTTTGTGGAAAGATGTAAAAAGGTGGCACAATTGAGGAGGAAAGTTCATTTAAACATTACCATACAAGCATCTATAATAACTTTAACTATTATCGTTCTTAACACCTATAACTCCCAATGAAATATAACGTAAGGGATGCAACATCTTTTCATATGTATAAAGGAGGATATTCATTTGTGATTAAAGAGTTATTGATCATTCATATTGCTGTATTTTGAATTTTGTCCAATTAAATGTATAAAGGAGGATATTCATTTGTGATTAAAGTTATTGATAATTCATATTGCTGTATTTTAAAAAAATTCCAATTACCTTAGAGCTACCTCTCCACAACCACTCTATAGAGGCAAGCAATATTTTATCTAAGAATGCACATGACTTATATTACGGCTAACTGCTCGTCAGTGAAGAATTCACAAATTCTGTAAAGAAGTCTTTTGAAGTTTCTTTGAGGCATATTTTGAAATAAATCAGACATAACCTACTGAGGTTGGCATTGAGAGATACTCCAAGGATATCTTTTCCTGAACTACTCTTCTAGGTGCTGGCAAGATCGCCCGATTGGGTGGCACTGCAAATGGGGCTGCGGACGGTGGGGGCAATGGCCCGGGGTTGCAAGCCTGTGGGCTGATGATCCCATCCCCCACTGCCCTCTCAGAGACAGATCTCGTCTCACTCTGGCCCCTTCGGGGGCTCGAGCATCTGACGCGGCTTCGGTCAACCGGACTCAGGACTGCTCAGCCAGACAGTCTAGGGAACTACAACAACAACAGCACTAGAAGAAATGAGATTATTTGTATCATTGAAAGTTATGAAGGATTCAGGTGAGATATGTCTATTACATAACTAAATGTATTTAGTTTTACTTGCATTAACCCAGGGACTGTGACGGAAGTAAAGTATTTAAATGTGTAAAAACAACCCTTCTAATACCGTGCCAGTGCTGGAAAATGTCTCAAAATTGGGTGACACATAGAAAGTATTGGCATCTCTTCATACCACATTCTCCACTCTTCCCCCCCTCTCTCAACTTGACCCTTTATTTTGGACAGGTTCTAGCAGTTCATGGGTTAAAAGAAACTACATTCATTAGCTCCCATTCATTAATTTTGTATAAGTTTTCATTTAGAGAAGATGTGAACAGGTTAGCAGGGCCAAGAAGCTTACAAAACTGTTTTGGATATACCTGTAATATGAATAGGAGTAAGTGCGAATGCTTACAAGCTCTGTGGATTTGTTACGAAGTGATGTGACTAACCAAGGTATAATAGCACAAGAGCATTTTTATGGCAACTTTTGTTCAGCAATTTTAATAGCACTGGTATCGATGACTAGAGCAAAGGTAGATTATATGGGACAAAATTCTTTAAAAAGTTTATTTTGCAAGCTGCCAGACAACAGTCGCCTAAAAAAGTTGCCAGAAAAAGAGCTTAAGTGAAATCACCCTTAGTGTGTAGATTTGCACACTCTAGGACTTACAAGTGTTGTGAACATCCTGAATGTATTAGTCATGGTGTTTTGCAGTTTGTGACATGTTTTTTTTTTTCATTCACATATTTTAGCAAATAAGTAAGTTGGGAGTTGAACGTAGGTAAAGAAAAAGAAATTCCTACAGTGTACTGGTTTGGGGCCCTCATAAAGCTGGAAGCTCATATTGGGAGTAAAACATAACACCCGCTCTCCTGTTTGCTAGAGATTTCATTGACAGATGTTATGTTGTATGTTCTATGCAGCTGTCCACAACTTGGTCCTGGAGTGTAATATTAAATTAACTGATGCTACCTTATGAAGTTGAAAAAGGCTGGATCATAGGTTAAGAATATACACAAACAAACATTGGAAGACTGTGCTCTATACCTGTATAGTTCAAGTATTTTCTTTCACCTAACGTCTGCCAAACCCTCTTAGTGCATTAGTAACAAAGTCAGTTCTCAAGACCTGACCATAGATTTGCCTTGGTCTCCCTTTCTTGATGCAACTTCCCCCGTGTTCATAAATATTATTTTCATTACTGTATTATTATTTCCCCAGGCAAACCCCACCCCCACCCCCTTACTTTAAAAATCTAGAAGTGATTCTGTCATGACCATTCTTCTGTGGGGGATAGTAAGGGGGGAAAGGAAGCAAAGTATCACTTGATAATTTAGATTACCAGTACTGTACTGTCATTTAAATACTGTATGTCACAAAAATATCTTGTTCAGTAATGTAAACTATCTCAAGCAGTCACATTATAGTGCCTTGGTAATCATGAGTGCATTACTGTACGTCAGCCAACATTGGAAGGTAAAGTACCATAATTTTGGAGTACCAGTATATCATTTAACTTCATATTACACAACAAACAATATTATAGTGCTGCCTCTTAATATATTTAAAACAAAAATCATCATATAAAACAATTTGCTTCTTTAATTCTTCATCATGTGTACTGGGGAAAGGAAGTGGATGGTTATAAAAGAATCAATTACTGTACTGTAATTGATGCAAGTCCATGAATGTGGAGGGAGCTGCACCAAGGGGTGGACCAAGAAAGACATGGGATCATGATCTTAAATCAAAGAACCTAACAAGTGAGGCAGCTCTTACCAGGGCTGCCTGGAGCGCCGCCATTAGGACGTGAGACCGGAACCGCGCTTCGTGTGGAGCACTCGGTCTTTAAATTTGTGTATGTACAGTATGTATGTACTGTACAGCAAGTGCGGCACAGTAACTACATTCAAAATTTGAAAGTAAAGTGCTACATATTACAGTCGACCCTCGATTTAACGGACTAATTGGGGGGAGACTGTGTCCGTTACTGGAAAAAGTCCGTAGTTGGAAAACTGCTTCCGGACTAAGCCGATTTAGCCCTAATATGCCTCGAAAATTAAGATTTTTAACTTTCCGGGAGTGTTTATGTCTTTCCTTACATATTGCCTGATGATATTGCACATAAAAATAAAGTTTTATTAATAAACATGTTGTTTCATTACCCAGATAAACCAATAGAACACATAGAAATACTGTACAGGGGTTTGGCTGGAAACTGTGGCGCCCGCCTACTACCGAACAATTTTTCTACTAGCGTACTTTGGTCCGGTGTCCGGACGGGTTGTCCGCCTACGGACGGAGTCTGTTAAATCCAAAATCCGTTGTATCGAGGATCGACTGTATAAGAACATAAGAAAAATGGCCTTTCCACCATTAAATTAATAATAGCTTACTAGTGTATAAACAACACATTTCATTACTACAGCTAAGTGACAATTCAAGTAACTTGAATACAATTAAGTTGCTACCATACTTATATACTGTAATAATATAAACACTTTTACAAATTAAGTAAAGTTACTATGAAGTCAATACTCGAGCTGAGATAACTGAATGGACATGATTACATGGATAATTGAATGGTTAGACTATCTGGAACAGTACCGATAGTTCCAATGGACCATTTTAAACCCTTTTTATAGGATTAATTGAAATAGTTTACACCAATTTGATTCCTACAGGTCCTTTGTAAGTTTAGTAAAATTGTCTAGCGCTATCATAACCAGAATAAATTAAAAATTACTCCATCGTAATGAATGGGATAACAACTTGGATAGATAAGGAAGACAAAACTGGCACTATTATTTTGTTCCAAGTGCCAGTACTGTTTGTAAAAAATGGTTCAGTATAGACTGGTTTGGCCTAGCTATACAAACTTTACAATCCATCTGTGTATAAAAAAGGTAGCTCACAACAACATACATGGAATAATAATTAAGACATAATAATTGACATATGATTAATTCTAGTTTTCATTGTATCACCAAATCATGTGCTGAGTATATTAAATTATGAGAAACTTTGCATAAAATTGAGCATAGATGCTTGTAGCACACACCTGCAAAGTAATAATTCACTTAGAATCAGAAAGTCTCAATCAGGTGTTTCAAGCTGCAAAGAATGAATTGCAAGGTGCCGACACAAATGTCACTGCATTTGAGACATTTTCTTGATTCTGTCCTCCAGTTGGATCATGAGGAATACCACCAAACATAACCAAGTGACCTCGACCTAGCACTAAAGAATAAAGAAGAGATGGCTGAGGGGGAAACCCAACACAGCATTGCATTCCACCAGCTTGGTTGACAGGCCACCACCGGGCCTCCCTCTGTGAGATGACCCTGCTGATGTCAAGCATGTGGGGAATAACGTTGCTGCGTGTTGGTGGGGGCTTATTGGCAGGGACACAAACAGGATCCTGCTGACGTGATAGCTCCCTAAGTCTCTCCGTCATTCTTGAGAGGACTTGAAGCCTGCGTTCCCTGTTGCTGGAAGCGTTTGGTCGTATTGAAGGTCGGGGCCGTCCTCTGCCTGGAATACCTTGAGCCCCCATATTGTTGACATCATCACTCTCATCGCTGCTGGACTCAGCCGGCTCCTGTGGTTGTAGCCCAGGTCGAAGGAAACCTCGCTGGCCATTGACATTGTGCTCTACAAGTTGGCGATCATGAGGAGCGTGGTCTTGGTGTCTAAAGTCTGGTTGTTGTACAGGTGGCACCCACACGTTGGCCGGCTGTCTCCTCACTGTGCCTGGCACTAGCAGCTGAGCCATGTTACCTCCTGCAGCCGGCTTGTTACTGCTGCCACTTGTTGACAGCACCACCACACTACTCCCAACTTTACATGCTGGGTTGTACCACATTTGAGGGGGCATGTGCTCAGACTCCTTCATCTCAATTTGTTCCCATTGCCACTTTGCTGTTCTGTCATATATGTTATCTGGAATGGTTAAGAGCCAAATGTCATTGTATAGCTTATTAGAGCCACCACATCCAGCCAGAACAAGTATATGTGTGTTGTCAAGTTTAATCTGTGAGTGGCCATACCGTGGCATGGGTATTGGTTCTGACATGGTAGGTTTGAACCAACTCTGCCTCACAAGATCAAGACAGAAGACATCATTGGTGCTGGTGGAAGTGCCCTCCTGCTTCTGCAGCCCACCAAACACAACCATCACATTGCCATGCACAGTTGCCGAGTGGCCGGCAGTCGCAGGCGGCAGTCCGGCGTCATACTGCTGCGTCCATCGATTCCCAAATATATCGTAAACATGAAGCTCGTTGAACAACACCCACTGCTGATGTAGAGGATAAAGAGAGGGATGAGTCCAGCCACCAAATAGCACCAGACAGTTGTTCCAGGTCACCATGGAAGCATACGCCTTGGGGGACGGGTAGGTTCCAGTGGTTAGCAGCCGGGTCCAGTCATGTGAACCCAGGTTGAATCTCCACAGGTCATTGAACGTTGTGTTGGTCGATGTGCAGCCACCGAAGACATACATTGACGACTCAAACACACAAGCAGAGTGAGAATACCGGCGGCTGATTGGGATGGCGCTGCTTGGGTAAGAGGGGGTGACCCATTCGATGCATCCCATCTTGAGGGCGGACAAGAAGCGTGACTTCCTCTTTTCCACCACACTCTGACAGCACATGTACCACCTCTGGCATACCTGCAATATAATTATTACAACAGTACCATATGGTATTTATTCCTTTTCTATATATACAGCACTGTACAATGTTAAAATGCAAGGCATTAAGTACCGGTACAGTACTGTACTTTTGCATCGCCAAGGAATTACCGGTACTGTAATTGATAGATTGAAGAATAGCATGGTGCCAAAACGCCCAGGTTATATGGTGCCGAAAACTAATACAGGATTATAAAAGACAAAGAAAAAGAAAAACTGTAAAACCTAAATACAAATACCATGTAGTGTAGCATAAAAATAAGACAGGAAATGCTTCATAAAATGTGTAGGAGGTGAGCCTCCCTAAAAAATAAGCACACATTATTACCCAGACAACCAGCACTGAAGACAGGTACAGTGGTAAGGCTCTTCCTCCCTAGTTATGGCAAAATAAATCTAAATTATATACAGTATGATATCGATATTGAATACAGTAGTTGTAAACATGATGGTATGAAACACATGGGATAGACATGCCAGGGTAAATTTTTGTATTTACACATTCGCAAGTTTTCCAGACAAAACATGGTGTATTCTACTGTTTTTCATGTGATTTTAGCACCTATTTGTTGCAGAAATTTCCTGTTTTGGCCATACCCTATCACCCCAACAATTTCCATATTTTTGTCATTAACTTAACCTAAACTAACCTACCCCCGCTGGTCTTAGCATTGAGATAGAGGAAGACAAAATACTAAGAATAAGGTGGAATAGGGGAAAAAAATTAGATCTCCACTGAATCAAGATGGCTGCCGTTCCCTTGTTTCACCCACATAGGCCTAGTCTAATAAAAAATAATTCAATTTCTGCAGGTAATGACATACTGTATATAGGAATGAAGGATGGGTCATAAATATTGTACTGTATTACTGTATATGTTACAACAATTGAGATATCTCGCGGCTCGTGCATGTGTAAATAAAAAATAATTCCCAAGCCAGATTGTTAATGGTGGTCAAATTAGTACAGTAATAATAATAATAATAATAATAATAGTTCTTAAAGCTAGCGCATGCTAAGCTAGCTAAGGATAGCTCAATAAGGCCGATTAGGCGTATTTCCATTGGGGTCCTGTACTACTACCCCATCCCTTTGCTCATGAGGGATGGTAACGACTCAGTGCTTGTGAAAAATCTTTAATGCGCCGAGCGTGGGCGCGAACCCGGGCCTTCTGGGTGGAAGTCCGAGACGCTAGTCACTACACCAAGCGAGCCGCTTGGTACACTGAATCAATAAAAATACACCCATTTCCAGAAAAATATTAAAGTAGAGTTATAATACATTTAGTAGGAATATGTATTATAGTTAAGATATAATACAAATAATTTGTGTGGGTTTTTTTTTTATCAATATCACTTACTAATTAGACCACTGCATACAAATTGACAAGTCTACCCTACATCTGTGGAGAAGTTATTGGATTTGCTCTCCTGAATTTAAAGTATAAGTACAGTACATTATTATTTTTTCTACTGTGACAGAGGACAGAGGGGGAGAGGTAGACCGAATATGAGGTGGAAGGATGGAGTGAGGAACTACATGAACGAAGGCGGTGCTGGTTGGGGGGAGGGGCGTCGACTGACTGGGGACAGAGGTGCATGGGGGCGGTTCGTTCGTGGCCACCCCTTCGGGGATCACGGCGTCAGGCAATAGATAGATAGATAGACAGAGGCTCCGATTCTCCCGATCCAAGGGCGTGAAATTTTCGTCGACTTGACCTCCTTCTCCTTCTTGTTTTGTAGGCGGCAGCGCGCGATTCACCCAATAAATGGCGCGAGCGTTACATACTGTACCATATCAAAGTACCAGCAACCTGTTTTTGCCCCCTTACAAATCAACACATTATTATTATTATTATTATTATATGAGAATGACACTAAGTCAAAGAGAGGGGGGGGGGGGGTGAGGGGGGGCAGCACCCCCCTTCAACCCATCATGTATCCAATTTAGCCCAAAATTTCCCTTACCTACTGTAAAAGCGCGATTCACCCATAACGAGGGGCGTCGCGCTCCTTGGTGCCGCTAGAGGAGCGGCGAACACATCCAAAGGTATCCAAATGTAAGGTAGCGTTCAATAATACTACAGCAGCCTTATTTACAATTCATTTTTGTTTTCAAGGAATATAGTGTTTTATTATTGTTTTTCATGGTGTGAGTAGAGGATTTGCATTAACTTACCCATTATCCATCAATTTGAAGATACAGTGTCAAATGGCGCCATTTATTGGGTGAATCGTGCTTTTACAGTAGGTACAAAGGAGTAGGCCTACAAAAGGAAATAAGCAACAACAGGTCCAGCGACCCCTCAAGGCTGCTTGCCCTTCAAAACACAGATGGTCAAGTGTCCAAACAGTAGTTTAGAGTGGGTAATGGAAAAATGGAAAGGGAAGACTGCCCTGGGACAAATGTTCGTGGCAGGATTAGGAGATGTTAGTATGAGACAGTTGTTAGTACAGGTAATATAATAAGAGGGGAAAATTTATTTCTATTCATTAACAAATGCAATCAGTCTTGGATTTAAGGCAAGGTGTTTGTCTAGGCGAAGTTTAAAAGAATCAATGGTGTTGCAGTCTATGACATCTCGGGGAAGCCCATTCCACAAGTTGACAACTCAATTGAAGAAGACATTTTTAGATTCGTAGTGAGTTAAAAGTTTTACCAATAATTTTGCAACCGTTCCCCCGCATGTAATTTGATTGGTCGATAGTGAAATATTTACTACAGTTCATATTGTCGATGCCATTGATGATTTTGAACACTTGAATTAAGTTGCCTCTTAATCTGTGCCAGGTTAAAGGCAATAGATTTAATTATCTAAGACACTCCTCGTATTGTTTTTCTTTAGGCAAGGTATCCTTACCTTTGGATACCTTTGGATGTGTTCGCCGCTCTTCTAGCGGCACCAAGGAGCGCGACGCCCCTCGTTATGGGTGGTGATTTGGTGCAGTAGACTGTTTGAAGCGACAGCTCGCTCCCTTGCGAGGATGGGCTCGTCTGGCACTTTTTGCAGTTCGACATCTAGGGCTCTCTTGAAGTTGTCTAACGAGATGTCCCTCATGTCTCTATCATTTGATAACTCTACGTTAAACTCGTTCTAGCTTGTCTATATCTTTTTGGTAGTAAGGGCACCAGGATTGAACGCAGTATTTCAGGAGAGGGCGGACTAAGGAATGGTAAAGAGTTAGGATTACCTCTTAGGATTTATGCTCAAATGCCCTGCCTATAAAGCTAAAAAAAAAAAAAAATTCTTAACAACTTCTGAACATTGTTGACTCGCTTTTAGGTTACTCAATACAGTATTGTTACTCTCAAATCAGTTTCTCTGTCTACACTCGTAATTGGATTTATGCTCAAATGCCCTGCCTATAAAGACAATTACTGTATTTTGTTTTTCTTCTTAACAACTTCGGAACATTGTTGACTCACTTTTAGGTTACTCAATATTGTTACTCTCAAATCAGTTTCTCTGTCTACACTCTTAAGCTGGGTGGCATTCATTGAATAGTTTGCGTTCTCATTTCGGTTTCCGATATGGAGTACTTTACATTTATCTGCATTAAAACACATTTGCCAAATTTGAGCCCAATGTGACAACTTATCTAGATTATGTTGCATATCTGCGACATGTTCATTCGAGAGTACGCTATTTGCAATTTTTGTATCGTCAGCAAACTTTGAGATTGTACAGGTGAGACCCTTATCTATGTCGTTAATGTAAACTACGAAGAGAACTGGCCCCAGTACCGATCCCTGGGGTACCCCGCTACTTACATTGATCCATTTGGATGATTTACTGTTTATTACTACTCTTTGCTTTCTGTCACTGAGACAATTTTCTATCCATGTCTTGTATTCTATGCACTTTTAGTTTTATCAATAAATGTTTGAGGGGAACTTTGTCAAAGGCCTTTTGAAAATCAAGGTACTGTATATAATATCTACAGCTTTACTCTCATCATATAGATTGAGGATATTGTGGAAGAAATCTAAGAGGTTTGTTAAGCAGGAGCGTTTATTACAAAAACAGTGTTGAGTATCTTTAACCCTTTCCCTGCGGGTGACGTTCTGGAACGCATAGGCAATTTACAGCAATTTCCAGGCTTTAACCCTTCCCGCCCGCTGTCATTTTAAAAGGACACCGCGGCAGATGGGCAGGAACCCGGATGTCCTTATATAGTCCGTAAGCTTGAAAGCCTATTCAGCTTGTTTTGAAAGCCACGCGTCCGACGTATGTAAACAAAGCCTGTCGGAGGCGACGCACGCACCTCTGGCAGCAAGCAGACGTCAGAGCTTTGTTGTTGTGTGGTCTGCAAAGACAGATTCAGTCTTGAAAAGTGTGTCACATTGCTAAAATCGCGGCAAAATGCGCTCCACGGAAATCGTCATCACAACTGAACCAGTTGACTTACAGAGCTCTACCCAATGCCAGTCTACAGATTGGAAACCACAGTACGTTTAAACATGTGTGGGAATATTCTAGCACTTAAAATAACAAAGATACGGTAGCCTAGCCCTTCTGACCCGGGGTCCCCCTCCTAAGGACAGTGTCGGGTACCCGGGCAATTTGGCCGAAAAACGTCTAGGCCTAGGCTACCGTATCTTTGTTATTTTAACTGCTAGAAAATTCCCACGCATGTCTAAACGTACTGTGGTTTCCAATCTGTAGACTGGCGTTGAGTAGAGCTCTCTAAGTCAACTGGTTCAGTTGTGATGACGATTTCCGTGGAGCGCATTTTTCCGCGATTTTAGCCATATGAGACTTTTCACTACTGAAAAAACAACATTCAGACACACAAAAACAAACTACGCCTCTCCTTCTTGTGTTCGGAGGTGCGCGGCGTCGGTCCAACCGGCTGTGTTTACATGCGTCGAACGGATGGCTTTCAAAACAAGCTGAATAGGCTTTCAAGCTTACTTCCTGTTATAAGGACACCCGGGGTCCTACCCAACTGCCGCGGTGTCCTTATAACAGGACAGCCGGGCTGGAAGGGCTAGGCGTAGACGTATTTCGGCCAGATCGCCCGGGTCTCAACAACGTCCTTAGGATAGTGCCCCCAGGCCAGAAGGGTTAAAAGCCTGTAAAAGCCGTAGAAATCGAGTGTTAGTGGGCGGAAGCGTGAGGGACCTCCCTCTGACCCTCAGAGCAGCCAGCCGCTCACTGAGGGAGACTGAGTCTCGCGCGGGTGTCTCACAACAGTGTTGCCGAGCGAGCAAGAGCTAATAATTAGCGAGTTTTCCCGAATGTCTATGGCAACGCTGCGGGTGAACACCGCCACCTACGAAGCTCGTTCTGGTCTCATTTTGAAGCTATTTTCGCCTAGTTTTCGGCAGAATACAGTTCATTTAATGCAGATGCTTGATTAATCATTCAGGAGTGCCTGAATATGCCCTAAATAGCACAAATAAGCCCGCAGAGAAAGGGTTAAGTGTTTCTAGCATTTTACATATAACTGAGGTTAAGCTAATTAGACGATAGTTACTAGGTAAGGATTTGCTGCCTTTTTTTAATGTCGGTGTTACGTTGGCGAACTTCCACTGATCAGGCATAGTCCCAGACTGTAAGGATTTATTGAAGAGCAATGTCAGTGGTTTGGAGAGCTCATACTTAGCTTCCTTTATAACTCTAGGAGAGATCGTATCAGGTCTAGGTGATTTATTTACCTTGAGTTTAGCTAAACATTTCAAAACTTCTCTCTCTGTAATGCCAATACTGCTTAGAACGTCAGAATTATCTATCTGAACCGGCGAAGCTGTAGGGATATTACTAAGGTCTTCTGTTGTAAAAACTGATGCAAAGAAGGTGTTGAGAATGTTTCTCATTTTTGCTTCATCTTTAGTGTACTGTAATTTCTTTTCTCATTGACTAACAGTCCAATCGTTGAAGTCACTACTTTCTTCTTCCTGATATACATACGTAATTTTCTATTACATGCTCAGACGGGGTTGCCTTTCAGTAGTTGGAGTGTACTTACTGTACAGTACCTATAAAAAATGCTCAAATTCATAAAAATGTATATGCAGTGATAGAATACAGTATAGGCTACATACCTATATATTTTTACTAGGCCTAGTTAATTTTTGAGTTATTGAATTGACAGTATTGGTTATTTTTACTGCTCATTATTTTCTAAGAGTGAGTTCAATGCCTAACGAGAACAGATCTAAAAAGAATATCTGCTAAACATTGTACATAACCCCCTCCTACAGTATACTGATTATACAGGCCTAAAAGTATTGACTGTGCATTTTCCACTAAAACATCGGACAGGAATAAGCAGCAATAATAAAATATTCATATCAAATAGGAGCCGAAAAATGAATGAAATATAGGCACGAAAGTACATCCGAAGTTCTCCTCCGTGTGTCCGAACTTATCCCAGCTTTCTTGGCAATCATTTTCCATAAGAAATCACTGTATGTCTGAAGTTATCCATACATGTCCGAAGTTATCCACTTTTCAAGATGACTTCGGACATCATTTAGGATAAGGATAGCTCTCTTATTATGGGGGATAATATTAGGAGGCTTCCTGGATTACGGCGCACTATCACCACACATCACTTGACCTAGTTAAATCTCTATAATGTGTTTACAGTCAGGAGAAATTGTTAAAAAAACTCGAAAAATTTCCGATGCGACCCGGTTTTACGGTAGGTAAAATCTATCGAATATGTAAAAACAGTAATTTTTGTTTTATTATTTTCCAGTGTTAGGTGGCTAAAGAGTGTTTCCCAGGCAAAAAATGTATACGGTAGTGAAATGCTATTAACCCTTTCACGCATATGACGCAATTTTGAGCCGATTGGGGATACTTTAAAGCCTTTGTTACCATCAGGGGTATTTAGAAACCTTTAGTTTAGTTACTTCAACCTCTGCAGTTGTCTTTGAGTTAGCTGTGGGCAGAAAACTAATTTTGGAGAGGTAATTATAAGAGTGAGAGAACTCTATTTTTTATCCTCTGCGTTATAAATGCGGGAAAGGGTTAAGTCACGATAGGACTTCTCTCATTTTGCATGGGTAAAATCTAGCTGTATTAACGTATTGAATCGTAATACAGTATCTTTTTCCAAGGAGCGCTGCCCGAGACCCGTTCTAGTATGGATTTGACTCTCAAGCCACGGTGGTGTTTGAACGACCAAGTGATAATTTTCCCGGCTCCTGGGAATGGTTTCCCCTAGAAAGTCTTCTGAACCGACGGTGTACGAGATCGTAATATAGTTTTTTTCCAAGGAGCGCTGCCTGAGACCCGTTTTTGCACGGATTTGACTGTAAAGCCAAGGTGGTGCTTGAACGACCAAGTGATCTTTTTCCTGGCTCCTGGGAATGGTTTCCCCTAGAAACCATTCTGAACCGACGGTGTACGAGATCATAATACTGTAATGATCAAATGGCCGAAACGGCCAATTTCACGTTTCAAGGTGATATTCATATGTAGTTTGGGCTGCCTATTCCGAATCTGCCCTCAAAATTGGCCTAGCTGGTGAAATCGAGGTACTAGATCTCTATATTTCGCTGAATTTTTGACGTACCTCAAATGTAAGGCCAGATTCGGATTCCCCATCGAAAACTAGGCCAGAAAAGTACGTTTGTTCATCACTCTGCGAACAAAATTCCGACTGCTCCCTCAGAGCATTTCCTAGGCAAAAATTGTGTAGAATATAGAATCCGGGTGTACTGCCAGCCTTGTTTACACTACGCGGAGTGGCGTCGGACACTTGCCATCATGTTCCCGCCCTATTTTGACTGCCTTTGGATACAATAATATGTTGAGGAGGGGCTTTGCCCCCCTCACCCCCCCATGACATATTGTCATCATCATATATATTGCCAGCAGGGGGCAAATAACCGAAAAAATCGCCGTCAAAATAGATGCAAACTTAACCACGGCGATCAACAAATGTAAACATGACGGCGGCGGCGGCGACGCTTGCAATCTTGTTCCCTCCCGTCTATTTTGAATGCCATTGGATACAATAATATGTTAAGGTGGGCTTTGACCCCCCTCACCCCCTCATGACATATTGTCATCATTAGACAATATTGTATTGCCAGCAAGGGGCAAAAAAAAAAAAAAAAAATCGCCATCAAAATAGACGCGAACTTAACCGCGGCGATTGCCCTATGTAAACATGACAACCGTACGCTCGGAATCTACATCCATCCCCAAAATTTCCCCTAGAAGGCCTTCTGAGCCAACAGTGTACAAGATCGTAATATCGTTTTTCCAATGAGCACTGCCTGAGACCCATTTTTGCACGGATTTGACTTTCAAGTCACGGACTCACGGTGGTATTTACATATTGGAGTTGTAGGCCCTATCCTGAATCGGTAATATCTAGCTGTTTTTACGTACTGTATTGGATTTATATTTTGAATACGTAAAATGTAACTACTGCATAACTAGTTACTTATTACTTACTGAATAGGTAAAATCTATCGAATATGTAAAAACATTAATTTTAGTTTTATTATTTTCCAGTGTTAGGTGGCTAGAGAGTGTTTCCCAGGCAAAATATGTATAGTAGTGAAATGCTATCAAGTCACGACAGGACTTCTCTCATTTTGAATGGGTAAAATTAAGCTGATTTTACGTATTGGAGTTGTATCCTGTATCGGTAAAATCTATGATTTTACGTATTAGATTTGTATCTTGAATAGCCTACGTAAAATGTAACTAAAACTATTTACGTATTATTTATTGATATGAAGTGCTAACAAGGAAACTGTAAAAAGTAATTAGCTTAAGTTGTTGTTGTTGTTCCCCAGACTGCCTGGCCGAACAGCCCCAAGGCCCTGAGCAAGGCCAAGGCCATAACCGAGCGCCCCCACAGAACCCTCCCTGCCTACCACAATAAAGCCTGGGTGACCGAAGCCACTCCATGCCCCCCCTCAACATATTATTGTATCCAATGGCATTCAAAATAGACGGGAACATGATTGCAAAGGTCCGACGCCTCTCCCGCCGCCGCCATGTTTACATTTGTCGATCGGTGTGGTTAAGTTCGCGTCTATTTTGACTGCGATTTTTTCGGTAATTTGCCCCCTGCTGGCAATATACAGTATATGATGATGACAATATGTCATGGGTGAGCGAGCACATTATTGTATCCAAAGGCATAAAATAGACGGGAACATGATGGCAAAGGTCCGACGCCACCACACGTAGTGTAAACAAGGCTGGCGGTACGCCCGCACTTAACATTCTTGACATGTTTTATACTGAATAGGAGCTGAAATGAGTATTTACCCATTATCCAATAATCTAAAAACACGCCCCCCACTAGTGGGGAGGGCTATGAAGTTCAGGGACTATGAGGGGTTAAAAGTGTAAAAAAGCAATAATATAGTGTTTTTTGGGATGGATGTAAACTCCGGGCGTACGGTCGTCATGTTTACATAGGGCTATTTCCGCGGTTAACTTCGCGTCTATTTTGACGGCAATTTTTTTCGGTTATTTTCCCCCTGCTGGCAATATACAGTATATATATAGGGTAGGATCATTAGTATCCAATCAAAAAGTGCCATTTACTGATTTTGACTGCCAATTCCAACAAGAATTAAGTACAAAAATGCTCTTGTTTACCCTTTAACACTTACACCAGTAATAAAAGTTTATATTAACCCGGCAAGCACGATAGGCCTCACGGAAGGCTTCCTATAGGGAACGCGATAGGCCTCACGGAAGCAAGACCATAAAAAAAGCCTTCCAAAAAAAAAAGGGCCTATCAAAACAAAGGAATTTGTCTCTAGGTGAGATAATTCCCCTCTAGTACTCATCCATGTGTTTCTCACCCCTCCCCCTCCCCCCCCCCTCTTCAATTATCACCTATTTTTCCTCTTATTATCATCATTTATCGGTTATTTTTCTCTCCCGCGATAATGTAGCACAAGTGGGTTGCATAAAAGATCGTTATGCAACACCCAGACACCGGCACACACCTCCCCGCTCGTCTCAGTTGACTCACAGACACCGAGAGGGGAGGGTTGCCTGTGGCTCTCTCTCGCCTGAGATTATGACCGGGTGGCCAATATCTTCGTTTTTCACCACCCAAATGCTTTTCCAACTTATTTTAGCACTCTTGAAGGTTCATATATACATCATATATGTAAAATAAAAGCATACCGAAAACAAATAATGGTCTATATTGTAAATATAATGAATTCTGTCAGAATCCAAGGCTAGAAATGCACAAATAACTACCCTAGCCCCTAGGTCTATATCGCGCTTGTCAGGTTAAGAGTAATGTCAAGTGTCTGTGAAACATATTTTTTTTATATATATTTTTATATTACCTGATTGGACTTAATGGTAATACCGCTAAGTCCAATCACTTGACAGCTAATTCCAATCACATACCATTAATAATCCAAATATATATATTATAGCTATTCCCTTTAGTATATTAGTTTGCTACATAAAAGAGAATATGTGAGTCAGGTACAAGGGGAGATAGAAGGGCAGGAAGACCCCCATTGAGATGGAGAGACTGTGTAAGAAAAGCTTTGGATGATAGAGGAATGACTATAGATCAGGCAGGGGAAGTGGTGGTGGATGGACAGGAGTGAATGGAGAATGCTTGTGAATAGTTGAGTGAACACGTGGTCATTTGGAGTAAGGGGTCGGGCGCAAGTTGGACTAGATAACAGGCCATCAGGCGCCTGGCCCGGGGAGACGATTAATATGAAGGGTGCGCCTGGAAGTGTGGTGGGAGGGCTTGTGGCTTTAGCTCCGCTGCATGTCTGCCTGCCGAGATCGGAACCTCTCTGGGTGGTCGGGGGCCGGGGGAGTGCTGGAGCGACCTTGGTGACCCTGGTCTCTGGGTCTTCTCCTGGGTGACCTAGATGTGTGTGAATTTGTGTTTTTTATCTGTGTTTATTCGTTGTTTTATGTTGTTTTTGTGTTTTTCCCTGTTCTTGCTCTGTCTTGAGTCAGCTACCCCCATAATGGGGATTGGGCCTGAGCATTTAGATAGATAGATAGACATAAAACCTACATTTAGTCCAATTTATTTCAAAATATAACAATTATTTTGCCCTTAACCCTTGGGATCCGGGAGGCCTCATACGAGGCAAAATGGTCAAAAAAAATTGCCGCTATAATCATCAGAACTCGGCAACCACGCGTTGTAGCGACGTCATCTCTACGGCATTCTACAGACAACAAAAAGTTCTACAATTTGCAAAAACATTGACTGCTCTAGGTAGTCTCAATCAGTAGCTACTGAATTCTGAAGTTGATTTTACCAAAATTCATATGAGGCCCCCCGGATCCCATGGGTTAATGACAAAATTAAGCAAAATTACAAAATTTGGAAAAACAAAACAAGATGAATAAAGATGAAATTATTGAGTTATTAACTTGTAATGATGATGAAAAATAGACAAATATCAGTAGTAGTACCCCTTTACATAAAAATAATTATTTTAAAGGCTAGGATACTTTATTCTGATAAAGCCTTTCAGGCACAATAGATAAAAAACTGTCATTTGTCTCCCGTTTCTTACGGCAACCCGTAAGGAAATTACTTTTTTGTCAGCTTAAAAAATATCTCTTTATTTGTTCTTCTTAAATCAATTATAATATATTGACAAGGAGAGGTGATTGGACACTAAACCCAAATTCCTTGATGCGTTAGTATCCGATCACAAAATATTTTCCTTTCAAAATGCTTCACTTCATGCTACATACAGTATTTTTATTTTTATTTTACATGTCTTACAGGTTTTAATAATTTCCCTAGCACCTATAATTCGTTATATAATGTGGTGTGTTAGTATCCGATCACTGATCCACCACTGTGGTCGACTGGTTGACCACTGTGGTCAACCGATTGACCACTGTGGTCAACCGATTGACCACTGTGGTCAACCGATTGACCACTGTGGTCGACTGATCGACCACAGTGGTGGATCAGTGATCGGATACTAACACACCACATTATATAACAAAATATAGGTGCTAAGGAAATTATTAAGGGATGGATGTAGAGTTCGGGCGTACGGTCGTCATTGCTTACATAGGGCGATCGCCACGGTCGCACTTACGTTCCCGTCTATTTCGACGCTATATTTTCTGCTATTTGCCCCCTGTCATTACTACATGAATACTAGGTTAGGTTAGGTTAGGTTAAAATAGACGGGAACATGATGGGAAAGGTCCGACGCCACTACGCGTAATGTAAACAAAGATGGCGGTACGCCCGCTCACTACATCCTACCCATTATTAATCCTGTAATACATGTAAAATTCAAAATAATAATATGTAGCATAAAGTGAAGCATTTTGAAAGGAAAATATTTTGTGATCGGATACTAACGCATCAAGAATTTTGGGTTTAATATCCAATCACCTCTCTGTCAAACTCATTTGCAATATAATCAACTACTGTATATGCATTTTCCATGTGTCATTCCAACATTCCACTACAATATATTATCATAAATTTTGAAAAGAACAAATAAAGAGCGATAATTTTTAAGCTGACAAAAGTCATTTCCTTACGGGTTGCCGTAAGAATCGTGAGAAAAATGACAGTTGTTTACATTCGGTGTACGGTAGAAGCTAAACTATTTATCCATTTAATTTTGTTTTCACACAATACTTAGCTTTCATAGCTCTATAACCTGTATATAAGGTTAACACTGTATCTTTTATAGTTTTGTTAGTAGCAGTTTTTTAACACTAAAAACTTAAAGTGATTGGATACTAACACAGTGATTGGATACTAATGTTTCTACCCTATGTATTTTTTTTCTTTTTCTATATTCCAACTAAGTCTCCCTCTCGGGCATAGGCTGATAGCCTTTCTACTCTACCGCTGAACACGGTGAGGCCCATGAGGTCTTGCTCCAGTCTAGGGAGTGAGACATGCGAAGCTTCACGGCTCGAAGCAACTCCATCTCTGAAGCCGCCTTGCCTCTGCGCTTCAGTCTCACCCCCCACACTCGGACCCTCACTCTCAGAACGCCACCTATTGAGCAATTAATTCACTATACTCTATTTTTTTCCAGCTGATAGTAAATTGAATCCCTTAGTAGCTGATTTCTCGATAATTAATGGAAATATATGAAACTACTATGTTTGTGTGTCGTATTAATGCCAAGTTTTCATAATTTACATATTTCGCTACAAAATCTACCTTACAGCTGAGTAACAAAGATAGAAACATGACAATTTACCATCAGCTGGAAACAAATAGACTATAGGCATTGCCCCCCTGTAGCATATTTTTGAATATGGGAATATTCATACAATGCTATTTAATCAGGGAACAATGATGTATTTTTTGGCATTTTGGTCTGCTGTGGTAATGCACTGATACCTAGATACAGCACAAATTCCATCCCAATAATATCTTCCCATTGACATATTGGGATTCGAACCCGGGTCCATTGGATTACCAGTCCAGTGACAAGACCACTCCGCCACACCTCCCTTTATGATGATGACAAAATGTAATGGGAGGGGGGGGGGGGGGAGGGGGGGCAAAGCCCCCCTCAACATATTATTGTATCCAATGGCATTAAAAATAGACGGGAACATGATTGCAAAGGTCCGACGCCTCCCCCGCCGCCGTCATGTTTACATATGTCGATCGCCGTGGTTAAGTTCGCATCTATTTTTACGGTGATTTTTTCGGTAATTGGCCCTCTGCTGGCAATATATATGATGATGACAATATGTCATGGGGGGGTGAGGGGGGGCCTCAACATATTATTGTATCCAAAGGCAGTAAAAATAGACGGGAACATGATGGCAAAGGTCCGACGCCACTACGCGTAGTGTAAACAAGGCTGGCGGTACGCCCGCACTTAACATTCTTGCTGCGTTTTGGGCAAGAATGTAGTAACGGGTGTACCGCCCGTCTTGTTTACACTACGCGGACGCTCACCATCATGTTCCCGTCTATTTTGACTGCCTTTGGATACAAAAATACATTACCCTAACCAAACAACCTAACCTAACCTAACCTAGTATTATAGATTTATAAGTATTTATAGATGAATGTTGTATGTCGGTAGTGGTACACCCGGTAACTACTGTACATCCATCCCGCGTTTTGTAGCAAAACTTGGATCGGGTTTAAATGATTTTCAAAGGCATAAATCATGATATTTCGAAAACCCGAGCCATGCCAACTTTCGTCAAAAGTTGGCTCGGATTTTGCAAAATTGAAAAAGACAGTGACCTAATTTCGAAAGTTGGCTCGGGTATTCCCAAATTGCAAACCCATAAAACCCGAGCCAACTTTTGACAAAAGCTGCCTCGGATTTCACGGGGTGAAGTGGGTAAAAGCTTATGTTATAAAAATGGTAATTATAGGGAATAGGCTCGCACCCTTATTTTTCATGTTTTTTTCCTCCAGATTTTGAGAAATGAGTGGTTTCATGGTTTTAGTTATAATTCCAATGTGGGATACACGATGGGTTGAGGGGGGCTTTGCCCCCCCCCCATGAATTATTCAAATCGTCATCTATGTTGCCAGCAAGGAGTAAATATCGATTATACATACTGCATAAAGAAGGTGTTTGTAAACGGTGAGGATGTACGAAAGAGCTCCGAGATTGATTAGACTGGGCGTTTTGGGATGGATGTAGTTACCGGGTGTACCACTACCGACATACAACATAGGCTAAATCATCTATAAATACTTATAATAAAATAAATACAGTACTTATAAATCTATAATACTAGGTTAGGTTAGGTTAGGTTGTTTGGTTAGGGTACCGGGTAATGTATTTTTGTAACCAAAGGCAGTCAAAATAGACGGCAACATGATGGTGAGTGTCCGCGTAGTGTAAACAAGACGGGCGGTACACCCGGTAACTACATTCGGATTTTTTTAATTTTAAGACCACAAATTTTCCGAGTGTTTTTTATAAAAAAAAAAAAATCATTTGCATCAATAGGGCCTATATAGTGTTTGTAATTAATTAGAAATCTCGGGAAAACCTATTTGCCCCATTAGGCCTATCGATCGATGTTGAGACACGTCTCCCCCCCCCCCCGATAGTGATTTGAAAGGACATTAGTCTAACCTAACAACCTTACCTAACCTAACCTAGTATTATGGGTGCGGGCTGCTGCCCCAACACCCCCGCTGGTTGAGTACTAATCCCTTAGTAAAAAAAAAAAAAAAATTGGCTGTCGATTATACGAAGGTGAAAGAAAAGTCGATGAAGTCTACGGTGTTTACTCTGCAATCTTCAGCTTTGATTGTACATTGATAACGGGAAAGTACCGTATTGACGGATGTAGCCTAGGATGTAGCCTAGGCTAGGCTAGCTTTGTGTTGGATGCGTTGAAACCGATTTTTTTTTTTATATTTTAATAGGCCTACCACAAATTTTCCGAGTGTTTTTTATAAACAAAATTGGTCATTTGCATCAATATATAGTGTTTGTAATTAATTAGAAATCTCGGGAAAACCTATTTTCTCCATTAGGCCTATCAATCGATGTTGAGACACGCTCGCTCCCCATAGTGATTTGAAAAGACATTAGCCTAACCTAACAACCTTACCTAACCTAACCTAGTATTATGGGTGGGGGCTGCCGCCCCCACACCCCCGCTGGTTGAGTACTAATCCCTTAATAAAAAAAAAAATTGGCTGTCGATTATACGAAGTTGAAAAAAAAGTCGATGAAGTCCATGGTGTTTACTCTGCAATCTTCAGCTTGATTGTACATTGATAACGGGAAAGTACTGTATTGACAACCTTGTTACGAAAAAGAAATTTTAGTACCATACTTTTTTATTAGGTTTTGCCAAGGGTTAAAACAAATTTTGGTTTAATTCTAGTTTCGCTTTCACAGAATACTCATAAATGTCTATGGCTACTTTAGAGTTGTCATATACCATACTTAATTCCTATATATGTCCAAAGCGGCGGAAATGCATTGTAAGGAATTATACCTAGGCTACTGTAAAAAAAAAAAAAAAATCTCCCCATAGGCTATGCGGCACCATAGCTATTACATAATACTAGGTTAGGTTAGGTAAGGTTGTTAGGTTAGGCTAATGTCGTTAATGTAGTTTATTATCATTATATTACGTCTTTTACCCAGCAATTTCCCTGATCTTCATAGTTGGTCGGGAAGCTATGCCTTTACAACGGGCGCCTCCCTTTTGTCACTGTGTACGTGAAACTAGAATTTTACCCAAATTTTACTATGATCTTTAGAGCATATAGGCCTAGATTCAATATTTATCTTCAAATATATCAACAAAATTCGTGGTAGGCTATTAAAATAACATTGAACCAAAAAATCTGTAGGCTAGGCCTATTTAGGCTAATCCTTAGTGGTAAGCCTACCTTTCAAATGCACGCCCCTAGGCTAGCCTATAGCTTAGGCTAGTAAAATCGCACCCCCCAGAGGCCCAGACTCCCACGATAAGCACATCAGTAAGGCTTCCTGAATAGCCTATGGTAGGCCTAGCCTAAGACTAAAAGCCTAGGTGTATATTTAGCCTCCCAAAACTAGGCTAGGACCCAAAATGTCTACCACAAAAGAGCAGTGATTCCAAGAGCCTCGTCAACTCTTCTAATGCATATTTACAGTCCATAATTACCTGTCTGCATGATCTAAGGTCACTGTAGGGTGATATAAGACACAGGATATACTCCAATATTTCTTCGGGGAGTTCATTTATCGTAGCCATCGTAGAGTCAGTCGTCAAGATTTGTCAGCCATCTCAATAACGCAGCTAACGCTTTCGCCTTTCGATAACATCCCCAAAACTACCCAAATGCACATAAACTCAAAATGTTGGGTATGATAGGCGCCGTTATAAAGGCTTATCCCTCAATACCTTCACCTAACCAGTATGATTCGCCATGTGATTCATAGTTATTCATCCAAAGCAAAGAACTATATTATCTTAGCTATAGTATTCATGTTAAAAGTAAGGCTAAACTGCAATATATATACGATGGTAATGGGTACTGGAGTTAATTTGTTCAAGTTTCTGGCATTTGCATTTTTATTGTTAATGTTTGGTCAGTTTGGGTAACTTAACAGTCCTGAGCGTTCAAGAGCTAGACTTCAGACGCCGTAGCCTATTCATAGTGTGCACGGGGTAATAATAATAATAATAATAGTTCTTAAAGCTAGCGCATGCTAAGCTAGCTAAGGATAGCTCAATAAGGCCAATTAGGCGTATTTCCATTGGGGTCCTGTACTACTACCCCATCCCTTTGCTCATGAGGGATGGTAACGACTCAGTGCTTGTGAAAAATCTTTAATGCGTCGAGCGTGGGCGCGAACCCGGGCCTTCTGGGTGGAAGTCCAAGACACTAGTCACTACACCAAGCGAGCCGCTCCACCAGACGGCGTGAGGCATTATTGGCCCTTCTCCAGCGTAAATAAACACGTTGAACTCTATGCGATTGAATCGGTTTCTACTTTATATGCTCGTAATGCCGGTTTATAGACTGAATGCACCATTGCCTGAATGCACCATTACCTGAATGCACCAACCCCTAGTCTGAATGCACCGTGTGTCAGGTCCCAATGCACCATATATCTGGTCCCAATGCACTACTCCCAGTCGAAATCTACCGCTCCTTTTGGTCTCAATGCACCAACTAATTTATGGCCAGTTGACACAAGTTTCTAGCTGACTTTTATTCAACTTGCATGAAATTATCTAAACAATAAGATATATTGTTTAGATAATTTCACGCAAGTTGAATAAAAGTCAGCTAGAAACTTGTGACTTAAGAAGTCAGTGCTTCATAGCAACAACATGAAACAAATACAGTATAATGAACAAAAAGAAGCTCCATAAACTCCTCAACTACCTTGAGAAGACTTGGATAACCAGCATATCACGTCCACCATCTACCTGGTCAACATTTAATAGACTAGTGAGAACAAACAATGAAGTCGAAGGTTGGCACCATCGACTTAATTACAATGCCCCCAGTAAAAATTAAAATACCCCAGAACGAGAAGCCCACCACAGAAGCCACGAGCGAACACCACACAGAAACACCCGAAAGAAAGGTCCACAGAATGAAAGGACCAGCTGACCGAGCCAGCCAATTCAGACAGGCCCAAGCCCGCAGGGCTAAGCAGCTCCAAGCCGCACCTACCTACCCCTTCTAAACTGACCATTTTCCCACACCTCACGTACACTACCCCCTCGTGTCCTACACTTCTACCTACATGATGATGAACAGGAATATACATTCATATTAAAAACACCCATGCCCTGTCCCTAGGTTGAGCCAATGCCAACAAATTAGACAGCCATATATCTATGTATGTTCTTACATCCGAGAAGTAGATGTTATATATTTTAGAAGTTAATACACCCATGCTCTGTCCCTAGGTTTAAGATATTAATATTAACATAATAATAATAATAATAATAATAATAATAATAATAATACTTTATTTCAGACTCACACAGTACAGAGGGGACCATACTGGGGTCCATATATACCTTACAGTAACATAAATATATATAAATATATATAAGCTACTGTACATAGGCTACATAAAATAAAAATAAATTAAATAATACCCAGCTTGCTATCATGTAGTTCACAGCACTGCCTCAACCAAAAACAGTGGTCATCAAACTACTGTGTTACCAAAACCACTGTCATAATTGTGTACAGTACCATGCCTCACATCATTTAGCTTCCGGTACAGTATGTTGCTACAGTACAGTATAGGAATATCGGTACTGTACTGCACTATGAGGATCAGTACCGGTATGCTAATTCTGTAGAGTAGCAGACCTGAAATCATTACTTAAGGTTAAATATAGAGCAACTTCCTCCAGTGTGCCTGGATCCTGGAGGTGTACACTATGCTTGGAGTTTGTAGCATTTTAATGATCCTGTTCTCAGAAGTGTTAAGGCGGTGAATTAATTTATATGTTAGCTTTCTAATGAGTGATTTGTAACAGTGTAAGTTCATATAGGCACATAGCGTACTTGTACTCTCATATTTTGAGAGCCCCAGAAACATTTTCATGATATTGTGATATGAGATACTTAGTCTATTCACTGTAATTTTCTTATAGTTCCACCATAGTTGTGCTGTATACATTGGTGAGCAGTAGGAGTTGAACAATGTTATTTTTGTATCCCATGTGCACATATGAAATTTTCTTAATATTGAATTTCCCTGCATGTAAAGTTGCCTTCGCTGACGACCCATATCCTCATCATCTGAGCGATCACATGAAATATAGTGTCCTAGATACTTTACTTTACTTACTTCTTCTATAATTTCTTCATACAAATGGAATTTAGGTAGCTTTGATTTCAATAGAAGGTTAGATTTAAATATTATGATATTGCTCTTTATAGGATTAAATTTGACTGAATGTTCGATTCCAAATTTTTCACATACTCTTAATAATTTATCCAGTCCTGCTCCAGAGGGCGCGATTAAGGCTAGGTCATCAGCATACATGAGATGATTTACAATGGTGCTGCCAATACAGCACCCAGTGCGAGTCTTGTTCAGCTCCAGACTAAGATCATCCATGTAGACGTTGAAAAGATACGGAGACAATATCCCCCCCTGCCTAACACCATTGGTTACGGCGAAAGAGCCTGACAGGATGTTGCCCCATCTTACACACATTTTTGATTAGCATACCAGAAAATAAGTATCCTAACAATATAGCTAGGCACTCCCTTGTTAACTAATTTTTCAAATAAGGTTTTGTGACACACCCTATCAAAAGCCTTACTTGCATCAAGAAAACAAGAGAAAATTGAGCTATTTAGTTTGTTGTATGTATTAATCACTTCTTTCAGCACATATATGCATTGGTCTGTGCCGTGATTTTTCTTAAAGCCAAACTGATTGCTGCTGGTGACAATATATGCAGACATTCTTTCTAGCATTATCATTTCAACTACCTTACTCACCACACTAGCAAGTGCTACTGGGCGGTAGTTGTCTTTTGCTGTAATTTTACCTGATTTATCTTTAATGACAGGAACAAGTATTACGGATATCATAGACTCCGGCAGGACACCATGCGTAAATAGACTGGTGATGCAAGAACTAAGTTTATCTATTAACAACTTATCTGCATATTTAAGATGTTCTGCATATATACCATCCAGCCCACAAGCTTTATTTAGGTTAAGTTTTCTTATGGCATTCTCAAGATCACTTTCAGTCACTTTAATGTCTTCATAATTACTATCTTTCACATATTGAATTGCACCATTAGTAGACCTTTGGTTTACACTGTTAAGTAGTTCCTTAAAATGAGTTTTCCATAAGTCAGCAATGTTCTCTTCACCCGTAACCCCCTCAACACTGACAGGTAATGGTGTGTTACAATTTTGCATGGATCTGATGTCCTTCCAAAAACAGTTAGTATCCTTTTCTGCCAGACTCTTTGCAAGGGCTTCCTTCCTTAATTGGTTTTCATTTTGCTTAATAAATCTAATGGCATATTTGGTCCTAGCCTTTGCTCTTTTGTGAAGTTCAAATATAGGCCCCTGTCTAGGCTGACCTGCTTCAAGCCAATGAGACCTAGCATCTCTGGAGGCCTGATACAGGTCAGCCACATAGTCTTGCCAACCTGGCTTATTGAATGAGGACTTATATTTACGGCTATTAAAAATACTTTCCCCCGCTTTTGATAAAGAATCTATTATACTATTGTAAAATTTAATAATGTCCTTTCTGTGTTGTGCATCACTACATTTTGGATCCCTGCATTGTGCTACACCATTACCATCATATTGCACCCTATTTAATAAGTCCTTGGTTTTATCACAGTACATTTGGCACTCTTCATTTGAGATTACATTCCATGGAACTTTTGCCTTGATGCTATTGCTAGTTTCTGTTATTTCCGGTGCTTTATTAATTTGGATTGTTAATTCTATAGGTATGTGGTCGTCATCCGTAATGTCGTATCTTATGGCCATTTCTGAGATAGAGTCATGAAAGTCAGAGCTAGAGATTGCATGATCAAGCCACGACCTGGTCTCCCATGCTTCACTAACATATGTATAGCTATTTTCTGGAAGCAGGTTTTTGGAGGACAAAATTAAACCTTGCTCCTCACAAAACCTTAACATATGTTTAGCAAACATGGAACCACCCAACTCGTGAGGGGTAGCATTCCAATCACCTACCACTGAGTAACACGTTATCTCTAATTCAGAAATTAGGCCACCAAGCTCCCCTAACTTTTCCAAATAAAGTTCTTCATTTTCTGCACACTGATACGGTAAGTAAACACAAAATATTGCAAATTTTCTGTGTCCCACTTCCAGCTGTATTCCCGCACACCAGCTTAAATTTGTCTCAATGGTTTTAATTACACTATCTAGGCACGATCTCCACATTATTGCAACTCCCCCTGGGGGGTGACCTGCCACAATACCATCACGTGTGTCCGTAGTGGAGACCCCGTACCCATGGAAATCTTTATCTAATATGTTCAAATTACCTAAGTCCTGTTTTGTGTACCAGGTTTCCTGAAGGCAGACTGTGTCACTGGTCCTTAATGTAGATACGATGTCAGGTCGCAACAGGAGATTCCCTAACATACCTTGTCTTGCCAGACTAAGTTTCTGAAGACCCATCGCCCCCATAAAATCTATGTATTCAATCCTTAGGTTAAGTATTAATATTAACATTCCCTAACATCTTGTCTTGCCAGACTAAGTTTCTGAAGACCCATCGCCCCATAAATCTATGTATTCAATCCGTAGGTTAAGTATCTTTATCCGCCATTGTGTTCACCTTTTTCCATTTACTTTTCCACAATTGTCATACGTCTTCCACTTACCTCCTTCGTATCCACAGTCCACACTACGCCAATTTGCTTCGTCTCCTACACCTCTTACCCGCCCGATTCTACCTACATGATGATGAACAGGAATATACATTCATATTAAAAACACCCATGCCCTGTCCCTAGGTTGAGCCAATGCCAACAAATCAGACAGCCATATATCTATGTATGTTCTTACATCCGAGAAGTAGATGTTAAAAACCACATGTCCAAACTCATAAGAAATTAAGATACCCACGGGTACACCAGGATATAGAACCATTGCCCCCGTAAGACTTAGACAGCCATGACTACAGATGTTAGCCGCCATGCTATAACGTAATTCTTACCCCAACCAGAGATTGTATAGATAACCTTGTTACCAGTATCTGTCATAAGTACCTCGAAACAATAACGAAGTACCCCTACGAACTGCCGCTTTTCTTGGTATATATTTCATAGAAAACGCAGTTCCCAGGGACAACTAGACGTGCAAAAGCTTGTGCCAACTAATAGTATCCATAACCCCTCGTACTGACGAAGAATAATACACCATGTTTTTCCCCACTTTACCCACAGTCAAGCACACACCTACAGTTCACCTCCTTCTCCCCCCCCCCCCCCCCCCCCCCCCCCCCCCCCCCCCCCCACTCCCCACCCCCCCCCACGCCCTACCCCCACCCCCCCCCCCCCCCCCCCCCCCCAGCCCCACAGTCCACATAATTCTATCTTTTCCAGACTCATATACCACCCCATAGTTCATTCCCCGGTAGCATTTGGCTAACGTACTTTCACTGCCTTTTCAAACTCCAATATCAACTGCAGCCTAATGCCACCCCCACGCCCAGAGACCTTAGGGTCAAATTTCCCTATAGCCCCCCTGAACTCCTCCCCTCTCATTAAAATACCCCGCGCTTCTCGACTCTTGTCCGACCTAGCCTCTCTCTCATACCTCTTGAAGATCCTTGATTTTTCCGTTGCTAACGCTGTCCAACCTTTTATATATATACTCCTATCCAGCCTGCCTTCCCTTAGTAGGCCAGAACAACATTAGAACTTTACTAACCCCTTGCATGCCATCTATTCTCTTACAACCTATTCACAACCCTTCACCCAATGGTCGTCGGTGCGAGGCTAGCCGCCTCACCAGTAACTAACTTCTATTGCCATACTTCCAGATAAATGTGGCAGAGTTAGCAACCAGTCTCCACCACATCCAGCAAACCATACGATTAACAACCAACCGATTAAAACCAGCTAGCCAAGGCACCTTCGGTTTGGATATTAAGAAGACCCACATCTATCTCATAAACAGAGGGTTATTACAAACAATGGTGATATGGCAAGCCCCTAGCCACAGCCGCCGGACGACCATCCCAGAGAGAGAGCGCCCGGCTACCCCTTTTTTACCCACCCGAGGAGGGAGACCCCCACCCCCGCGGAGGTATACCTGACCCCTGTTTTGACTTCCGGGTCATTGCCAGGTAGCCCAGGAATTCTTCCTATCAATGAACTAACCATGCATGTCTAACCCCCTTACTCACCTCTTTTTACCCACAATCATCCATTCACCTTTCTTGCATACTCGGATAAGCAAATTAGCACCTCAGCTATGCCATAGAATGAAGACTGAGCAATATCACAGCTGTCCCAGCCCTCCCCGCAAAGTAGATCCAGTCTCCCTCCCATAAATACTTCCAGTATAGCCAAAATAGTACCTCTTACTAAGGCTCAGTTATATCACAATATGAAGGCTTCCTATAGCCATGTGTCACAACAGTAATCACCATCTTACCTAGTCCCCATATCTATTGAGAGCTCCAATAAGTCCATAAGACTCAAGATCCCTATGGCCTACAGGGTCCAGAACCGAGCCTATAAACCCAGCTCCCGCCCCCAGTAAAATCAGTTGAAAGATAAACACCAACCAGTGGTACCCACCCTGAAGTTGACCTCTAGCTCTGCCCTTGTGTTGTTCCTGAGTTGAGAGATTCCCGAGCCGGCAGACTCCGTGGCAGAAGTTAAATAGAAGATCTGTCCACGTACAAGTACCAACGTGCACCTTATAACCTTCACACAAATTAGTGGGTATATAAGTGTGTAGCCAGCACCGATCGCCAAGAGATCCGACTTGAGAACTTCCTACATTTGGACCACCTGGACGGCCGAGGAACCAGTCGTTAGCCCCCAACATCACCGGAAGCAAGATAACCAGGACCAGACCAACAAATACTATTCAAGATTCACTTTATTAGTATTAACGTGTTATAGTACTAGTTCGACATTCACTTATTAACTTTTCTATGAAGTGGCTATAAGTTTGCCCAGTGTAACTCATATTTAACCATTCCATTTGGGACGTACTAAGCGTATCAGTGTTCATTAATTAACAGGCGACATTGACTCTCGTAATTACCTTATTCAGATATTAAAACCCTAGTAATATCTAACGTTCGCCCACTGATTTGTGTTCTAAGTATTTCTGCCATAAGAATATAAATCTTAGATCACAACTAAAAATTCTAGTAATTTCAAGGGGGTACCCCTTGAGATTACTAGAATTTTCCGTGTTCTAAAATATACGCGTGTCTAATTCTAACTGTGAGCCGCTACTTGGGCACCCGACCTACCAGTAAGAAATCTACTTAGTGAAAGTGAATACATAAGTACATTGAGGTCTTCCAGTATTATAAAACTTGCTAACTAAACCAGTGATCAGAAGAGTATACCTGAACGTTGGAAGTGGGAGACTAGGCTCCATCCAGATCCGCTAATGCTAGCAGTTCCCTTCTATTATTTGTTTTGTACGAGTATTTCTATCTTTCTATGCTCTTTATTCATCTGCTTAAATAAACGTGATCGTGTGTCGTGTTACCGTGTGTTTATTTTGTGTTCTCTATTCCTCATACCTTGTATTGTGCATGCAGCCTTATATACCCAGTCAGATAGAGCCCACATCATCCAAGTTAATCCTGTAGAAAAACAGGGCATAACATTGGTGGCAGCGGTGGTTCTTGATTCGGATAAAAGGTTGCATTACATTGCAAGTTTGGAACAGCCAGAACACGATAACATCATGGCGCACCGTTCTCACATTCCCATCCCACATTATGATGGAGAAACTTATGAGATCGAAACATTCATGAATATAGTGAAACCCGTACTTGACCTAGTTTATACCACGGATGCAGAAAAAATAGCCATAACATTAACGCACCTGGGAAAAGCTGTTTCCCTGGTTGCCTATCAAGTGCACCCTGCTCTCACCTGGGACGAATTTCGCCCAATAGTGATAGAAGCCATTAAGCCTTCGTTGGGCGTTTTCGTGGCCCACACCCGTATCCAAGACACTAAATTCGAAGGCGATCTAGATGCCACAGTGAATAAGATTGCCCAACACATAAAAGTTTCTTTCCCCACATTGACCAGAATCCAACAAGAACAGCAAATTCTGGTCAACCTTGTGTCTATATTGCCCTCAGCAGTAAAAGACCATTTCCGTGTGCACGATTTCGTCGGATACCAAAAAGATCTCATCACGATCCGACGTATTTTGGCCGTGCGCACAGAAACACCCACCCAAATCGTTGCAATCAAGAGGTTTCCCACGCACCCGCAGCAACCCGACCACCAAAACTCCAAGAATGCCTACCCAGCCTCATCCTTCCACAACAGACCCACCTACCCTTCCGGCAAGCCCCAACCCAGTAGACCCCGGTTCCAACCTACCCAGCCATGCAGAATCTTCAACCGGAACAGAAACTACAACACCTACCAAAGTAAAAACCCTACCTTAGTAATTATCAACCCCTATGATTTCCCTGCCTGTAATGCTCAGTGTGCTTTCCATCAAATTCGTGACTCTGCCAAACCTCGCCCCTTTACTCCTCGCATTTCTGTAAATGAAGAGGAGTTGGGACAAGAGGAAGAGATGGAAGAAAGACACACTGGAGAAATAGCCCCTAACATGACCTCAGAGGATACCGAGGAAACCCTGGAGGAGGTAGATACCGATTCCCAGGATTTTTAAAGTACCCCCCGCCCAAGATGGCCTCGGCGGGGGACGCCATAACTGACCGCACTGCCCCCATTTATTACATGGCCAAAATCAAGGACATTCCTGTCCGCTTGTTAATCGACACGGGAGCTGCCAAGTCATGTTTGTTCAAGTCTTACTATGATCAACACCACCGACTATTTGGCCCCTTGTTAACCACCAAAGCAGAACTAATCTCAGCTGCTGATACTTACTTAAATCTCCTAGGAGACACTTTGCCACTATCAGTAACTACTCCTGCCCCCCATGCTCGTTGTTATCACACGTTCACAGTATTTTCTTCCCATTGTAAACATTACGATGGTTTCCTTGGACTTGACCTCCTTCAAAAACTCCAGGCCCAGGTCGACTGCGGCCAAAGGCTGATCTCATTCAAAAATAAATTCCAACCCAAAGCCTCTGACAAACCCATCACGCAGAAACCCATTCATAAGAAGAACAAACACCTTCCCCCTCAACAAACCCTGAGTCAGGGTTACCAAGCTGCAGCTAGCACTAAGGTGGCTCCTAAACCCTCCCCTTGCCTTGAGTTCCCTCAAAATCTCACCCCATTCAGTAACAAAATGCCTCAACAAACGAAAGAAGACAAATCAAAGCAACTCCCTCTCGGTAATCCCCTCCATTCTCGTAATTCTGTCCCTGATAAATCCTCCCATGTTTTCAGGACAGACTCTGATATATGTAACCATAATTCGATCAAATGTTTATGTACACATGTTTCCAGGAAAAATGCCGACCAATGTACCCAACAATGTTTTCCCCATGCCCCCAGAAATGTTCAGCTATCCCACAACCAACAACAATTCCCTTGTGACAATTTTCCGTCAGTAGCTCCCTTTCCCCCCCACACAATTCACACCCCTAGAAAAATTCACAACCCCAGACTTGACTCACCCTCTCATGACAAACAAACCCACCCGCCCCACATCACCTTTAACCAGACCTTGACTGCCACCAAGAAAATTCCCCACGTTCATCCTGCTAACAAACCCAAATCAATACCCCAGTCCCCCACCAATACCCCATGTTCTACACCTCACTCTTCCCCCACCAACCCTCCGCAGTCCCACCAACAAATCCCGTTTTCTAACCCCCTCACACCGCGCCCCACTGATCCTCCCACATGCGCCGTTAATCCCTCCCTCACGCGTGACCCCCACCAAGTGACCTTGCCCCCCTTATAAGTACCAAGCACCTGATCACCAGTCAATCCCTCACCATCATTAGCCCAGCTGTAGTTCAGGATAAATGCCAAATTCCCCCCCCCCCTCAAAAAAGGGTGAACCTGCGACCCATACCCCCAACTCACATGATATTTTCCCCCACTACCACGTCTCCCAACCCCAATCGTTGCCTCTTACAACCCGCCATTATTTCCGCTCGCATCAACCACATTCTCGTGGCAAATATCTCAGAGGAATCCCTGACATTACCAAAAGGTCTCATTATAGGAGACCTCGAAACTTTCGATGACCTCCCCATAGATTTTAATGACACCCCTACCAGCCTCCAATTGCCCCCTCTCCCTGACACATTATCCGACCACCAAAAGAACGGCATGTACGACCTATTGCTAGAATTCAGTGACGTGTTTGCCCAACAACCCACCGAAATCGGACAGACAGATGTAGAACAACCCATCATTAACACCACAGGCCCCCCATACGACAACCATCCCGTAGAAAGAATCCCATACAACGTCAGGAAGAGGAACGCCAAGTCCAGGAAATGTTAGAGGCCGGTATTGCCACCCCGTCCATTAGTCCCTGGTCTTCCCCTGTTGTCCTAGTCAAAAAGAAAGATGGGACAACCCATTTTTGCGTCGATTACAGGAGGTTGAATGACGTAACCATTAAAGACGCTACGCCCTTACCCCGAATAGACGATTCCCTTGACTCCCTACACGGATCCAAATGGTTCACTACCCTCGACTTGCAAGCAGGGTATTGGCAAGTGCCTATCAAGGCCGAGGACCAAGAGAAAACAGCATTTTCCACTAGTGGTGGCCACCACTACGAATTTAACGTCCTACCTTTTGGTCTCTGTAACGGACCCGCCACTTTCTCCCGTTTGATGGAAGCGGTACTACATGGCCTCACCTGGGAAACCTGCCTAGCCTATCTGGACGATATTATTGTGTACTCACCAACCTGGGAAGAACACCTCCTCAGGTTGAGACAAGTCCTACAAAGAATCTGAGCCACCGGGTTGAAATTAAAACCCTCAAAGTGCGAGATTGCCCGAAATAAGGGAGACTTCCTAGGCCACGTAATATCTGAACATGGTATTGCACCAGACCCAAAGAAACTGCAAGCCATAAAAAACCAACCCCCACCCACCACCGTTAAAGGAGTACGTTCGTTTCTAGGTTTAGCCACATACTACAGACGTTTTGTCCCCCACTTCGCCACCATAGCCAGACCCCTCCACCAACTCACCCACAAAGACACCCCGTTCACCTGGACACCTGAAAGAGACCTCGCGTTTAACACTTTGAAACAAAAGCTAATCCAAGCCCCTATTGTCGCTTTCCCTGATTACCATAAACCGTTCCGTCTTTATACCGACGTATCTCTGTACGCCATTGGTGCAGTTTTAGCTCAAGTCAGAGACGGAGAGGAACATGTTATAGCGTATGCCAGCTCCACACTCAACCAAGCACAACAGAATTATGCAGCCACCAAGAGAGAGTGTTTAGGGATCATTTGGGCACTCAGACACTTTCGGTCATTTGTGTTGGGCACAAAACTCGATATAATAACCGACCATCAATCTTTACAATGGCTGCGTAAGTGCGAAACCAACTCAGCCATTTTGGTACGTTGGAGGGAGACACTAGAGGACTACGACTTTACAATACAGTATCGTCGAGGCATACTCCACACCAATGCAGACGCCCTGTCACGTTTGCCAGTACCAAAAGACCCCCCCACCAACCTAGCCGCCTTACAAAACACTGAGTTGTTACGTACCCCTATCCCCCAACATAATGCCCCCTCAGCCCCCTCCCTAATTCAATCTTGGGAAGCAAGAATCAGACTCCCCTGGATACCGTTAAATGTCTTCAGGAAACTGACTCGCTGGGGAGATCAACTTGCCACAGACTCTGGTCACATAATCTTAGACCCCACCATTGCCCACGACTACATGATTGCCATCCACGAGGGAAACGGCATACACCTTGGACAAAAGAAGATGTTGAAGATCTTCACAGACCAATACTGGACCCCCAACCCCTCCAAAATTGCACAACGAGTGACAGAATCCTGCAAACCGTGTTTATTGGGGAAGGATAGATCACGCACCCCAGGCCCAGCTGGTACCTTGTCGGCTACCAAACCGTTCCAAGTCCTATCCCTCGACATCATGGGCCCATTTCCTCCTTACGCTGGCAAACGCTATATCGTCACATTTGTTGACGTCTATTCCAAATTTTTAATAGCCTGCCCAGCTAAAGACCACACAGCCACCACAGTCGCCACACTGCTTGCCACAGAAGTATTCCCTATATTCGGTCTGCCCCTTGCTCTTCTATCCGACAATGCCCCCGAGTTTAGTGGACACGTTTGGCAACAGTTCACCCAACAATGTGGTATTAAGATTAAACACTCATCCCCATACTGGCCTCAAGGAAATGCTATATGCGAACGCAGCCATCGCACCATCAACAATCAGTTACGGACAAAAATGATTGCTCTTAACACCTCAGACTGGCCATCACAACTAAAGATGATACAATGGGGCATGAACACCTGTCCCCGAGAAGACGGTATTTCCCCTCATGAACGTGTTTACGGCGTACCCCCCCTGTTACTGCCGTTCCACCACCACGCTCACCTCCCCTCCACCACCTCCACAATTGACCCATTGCAACATCTGCAAAACACCCTCCATACTGCCCAAACCTGTCAGGACACCAAAACTGATAACACCAATGACAAAAATCCTTTCGCCATTCATGACACCGTAATGGTAGCCAACCTCCCTATCACCAACAAGTTAGGCCCTCGCTATGTCGGGCCCTACACCATCACACAAGTCCCAAACGCCTATCAAGTCACCATCGATTATCACGGCGTGACTCGCACGTTCCGAACTAGATTCGTCCGAGCGTTTAAACCACTCCAACCACAAGACAATACCCCACCCCACACGTCTGAACCAGAATTAAACACCCCTACTAAACCGTCCACTCCAGCTATAAATATCCCCACACAAACCCTTAAGGACCTAAACCCTCCGACACCGAACAGACAGATCATTCCTCAACATACCCCCCAAACTAACCTCCACAAACCCCAAGCCCCCACTATCACACCCTCCTCCACCATGACACCTTCTTTCACTTCTGATAATCAAGTACCTCCCCCGCTTATCCAAGTACGAAAGCCTCCCCCCACAACCCCGACCACAACAGAAACTCTTCCATCTAGCCCTGACATACCTTCCCCAGGCACCACACTAAGAAAACCACACCCCCCACCCAAAACCAAGTACACACCCAAACACACCACACAATCTACCTCAGTAACCTCACGCTACAACCTACGCCCACGACAAAAACTTTTTAAAACCTCCAGGAAACACACCCTGCTAACCAAGTTCCGTAGGGCTGCCAGACCACTAACCTCCTCCTCTTCTTCTTCGTCGACTTCTCCTCCACAAAGGGAAAGAAGACGAATAATCACCAATAAACACCATAAACCCTCTAACTATATTCCAGAAGTAACAACCCCCACCCCCCCACGAAAACACATACCTTCCTCTTCAACCTCATCCCCTCTCAACCCCCACCTCATTACCCCGAATGACCTGCTAGATCTACCCCCCCACCAAACACCCATAAAACCGCCTACTTCCACCACCAGCAAATCACCGATCTCACCAAAGGACACATCCCACACACGTCCCTACCCCCAACCCTCCAACTTAAATCCCCACTCCCTACCCACCCGTCTAGCCCGCCCCGCATCCGCCCCTTTCCCCCCCCCCATCCCCCCCACCCCCCCACACATCAACCAACCTCCTCATCTCATCGAACCCCCACCCAACCACCCCCCAAAAAAATCCCCCCACCACGTCACCCCTGAGAGAACCCCCACAAATACCCCCACCAAACCCTCTTCCATTTCGCCTACCACCCTCACCCAACATAATCCCCCACACGCATCTACCTCTCAAATAAACCCCGACCTCGCCCCCAGTAGATGCCCTTCACCTGTAAAACGTTCTTCCCCTCAATATAAAACATCGTCGAGCGACTCAAGTCCCACGACAAACATCTACCTTCCCACCAGGACCGCCAGAGGTAGAATAATCAACAGACCCATCAGATTTAAAGACAGCGATACAAAAATAACACCCCGTTCTGACACTCAGGACCCAAGCCACACAACACACACACACCTCCTTCACCCACCTTACCTAAATCGATCTTGCACATTGCCTCACTATATTTTCCCAGCCTACAACACCACCCAAGAAATCCCCAAAAAACCCAGACTCATATTCCCCCTTCATCCCCAGCTCTGTTGTCACGCGTGAATCCCCCTTCGGTTAGTAACCCATTCACCACACTAAACAGACCTCCTGTCAGTCCCACACACCTCACTCCGACCCCCACGGGGGAAAGCTACAAACCATTCATACGGAAGGTTAAAGTAAAAAAACCCACTGGACGCTTAGCCCGTATACAACGCCCACATCAAGCCCGGGCAACCGCCCGCCACAACACAGAGGACACATTCTTACAGGTATACATTGACCTGCAAAAGAAACCTGACCGTCGCTCTCTTGCTTGGTGGAACCTTCTAAATACCCTCAAAATGACCCACCATGACTATGCTTCTTTTTACTTCACCCTTGAGGCTCGGGGACGAGCCTATAATGAAGGAGAGGGAAGTAAAATGCCCCAGAACGAGAAGCCCACCACAGAAGCCACGAGTAAACACCACACAGAAACACCTGAATGAAAGGTCCACAGAACGAAAGGACCAGCTGACCGAGCCAGCCAATTCAGACAGGCCCAAGCCCGCAGGGCTAAGCAGCTCCAAGCCGCACCTACCTACCCCTTCTAAACTGACCATTTTTCCACACCTCACGTACACTACCCCCTCGTGTCCTACACTTCTACCTACATGATGATGAACAGGAATATACATTCATATTAAAAACACCCATGCTCTGTCCCTAGGTTTAAGATATTAATATTAACATACCCTAACATACCTTGTCTTGCCAGACTAAGTTTCTGAAGACCCATCGCCCCCATAAAATCTATGTATTCAATCCTTAGGTTAAGTATTAATATTAACATTCCCTAACATCTTGTCTTGCCAGACTAAGTTTCTGAAGACCCATCGCCCCATAAATCTATGTATTCAATCCTTAGGTTAAGTATCTTTATCCGCCATTGTGTTCACCTTTTTCCATTTACTTTTCCACAATTGTCATACGTCTTCCACTTACCTCCTTCGTATCCACAGTCCACACTACGCCAATTTGCTTCGTGTCCTACACCTCTTACCCCAACCAGAGATTATATAGATAACCTTGTTACCAGTATCTGTCATAAGTACCTCGAAACAATAACGAAGTACCCCTACAAACTGCCGCTTTTCTTGGTATATATTTCATAGAAAACGCAGTTCCCAGGGACAACTAGACGTGCAAAAGCTCGTGCCAACTAATAGTATCCATAACCCCTCGTACTGACGAAGAATAATACACCATGTTTTTCCCCACTTTACCCACAGTCAAGCACACACCTACAGTTCACCTCCTTCTCCCCCCCCAGCCCCACAGTCCACATAATTCTATCTTTTCCAGACTCATATACCACCCCCTAGTTGCATATTCCGGTAGCATTTGGCTAACGTACTTTCACTGCCTTTTCAAACTCCAATATCAACTGCAGCCTAATGCCACCCCCACGCCCAGAGACCTTAGGGTCAAATTTCCCTATAGCCCCCCCTGAACTCCTCCCCTCTCATTAAAATACCCCGCGCTTCTCGACTCTTGTCCGACCTAGCCTCTCTCTCATACCTCTTGAAGATCCTTGATTTTTCCGCTTGCTAACGCTCTCCAACCTTTTATATATATACTCCTATCCAGCCTGCCTTCCCTTAGTAGGCCAGAACAACATTAGAACTTTACTAACCCCTTGCATGCCATCTATTCTCTTACAACCTATTCACAACCCTGCACCCAATGGTTGTCGGTGCGAGGCTAGCCGCCTCACCAGTAACTAACTTCTATTGCCATACTTCCAGATAAATGTGGCAGAGTTAGCAACCAGTCTCCACCACATCCAGCAAACCATACGATTAACAACCAACCGATTAAAACCAGCTAGCCAAGGCACCTTCGGTTTGGATATTAAGAAGACCCACATCTGTCTCATAAACAGAGGGTTATTACAAACACTGGTGATATGGCAAGCCCCTAGCCACAGCCGCCGGACGACCATCCCAGAGAGAGAGCGCCCGGCTACCCCTTTTTTACCCACCCGAGGAGGGAGACCCCGACCCCCGCGGAGGTATACCTGACCCCTGTTTTGACTTCCGGGTCATTGCCAGGTAGCCCAGGAATTCTTCCTCTCAATGAACTAACCATGCATGTCTAACCCCCTTACTCACCTCTTTTTACCCACAATCATCCTTTCACCTTTCTTGCATACTCGGATAAGCAAATTAGCACCTCAGCTATGCCATAGAATGAAGACTGAGCAATATAAGAGAGACGCCCCTATCACAGCTGTCCCAGCCCTACTCGCAAAGTAGATCCAGTCTCCCTCCCATAAATACTTCCAGTATAGCCAAAATAGTACCTCTTACTAAGGCTCAGTTATATCACAATATGAAGGCTTCCTATAGCCATGTGTCACAACAGTAATCACCATCTTACCTAGTCCCCATATCTATTGAGAGCTCCAATAAGTCCATAAGACTCAAGATCCCTATGGCCTACAGGGTCCAGAACCGAGCCTATAAACCTAGCTCCCGCCCCCAGTAAAATCAGTTGAAAGATAGACACCAACCAGTGGTACCCACCCTGATGTTGACCTCTAGCTCTGCCCTTGTGTTGTTCCTGAGTTGAGAGATCCCCGAGCCGGCAGACTCCGTGGCAGAAGTTAAATAGAAGATCTGTCCACGTACAAGTACCAACGTGCACCTTATAACCTTCACACAAATTAGTGGGTATATAAGTGTGTAGCCAGCACCGATCGCCAAGAGATCCGACTTGAGAACTTCCTACATTTGGACCACCTGGACGGCCGAGGAACCAGTCGTTAGCCCCCAACATCACTGGAAGCAAGATAACCAGGACCAGACCAACAAATACTATTCAAGATTCACTTTATTAGTACTAACGTGTTATAGTACTAGTTCGACATTCACTTATTAACTTTTCTATGAAGTGGCTATAACTTTGCCCAGTGTAACTCATATTTAACCATTCCATTTGGGACGTACTAAGCGTATCAGTGTTCATTAATTAACAGGCGACATTGACTCTCGTAATTACCTTATTCAGATATTAAAACCCTAGTAATATCTAACGTTCGCCCACTGATTTGTGTTCTACGTATTTCTGCCATAAGAATATAAATCTTAGATCAGTACCCCCTTGAGGTTACTAGAATTTCCGTGTTCTAAAATATACGCGTGTCTAATTCTAACTGTGAGCCGCTACTTGGGCACCCGACCTACCAGTAAGAAATCTAATTAGTGAAAGTGAATACTTAAGTACATTGAGGTCTTCCAGTATTATAAAACTTGCTAACTAAACCAGTGATCAGAAGAGTATACCTGAACGTTGGAAGTGGGAGACTAGGCTCCATCCAGATCCGCTAATGCTAGCAGTTCCCTTCTATTATTTGTTTTGTACGAGTATTACTATCTTTCTATGCTCTTTATTCATCTACTTAAATAAACGTGATCGTGTGTCGTGTTACCGTGTGTTTATTTTGTGTTCTCTATTCCTCATACCTTTTATTGTGCATGCAGCCTTATATACCCAGTCAGATAGAGCCCACATCACCCAGGTTAATCCTGTAGAAAAACATGGCATAACACTAATCCTGACTGGTCTCGTCAAATTGCCCCATAGCAAAACATGGGGCCGAGCTGTCTCAAATAATGGGCCGAGTTGTCTCGCCGTCGTGGCCGAGTTGTCCAAAAGAGGGCCGAGCTGTCCGAGCCGAGTTGTCCCATGGGCCGAGTCGTCCAGTCACCCTTTACTGCAGCTTTGAGCTATTATCGGGTATGTTAAGTTTGCCATCTGTTCTGCTTTAGCCAAGGATATTTCTTTTTGAGATTTAAAAGTTTCTTTTATCTTCAATTTTTATACCCAAATATTTAATATCACTCATTACCTCAATAGGCCTATCTCTGATCTTTTCGGGCTTTTCTTTTACGTTAAACATTAATATTTTACTCGTCTTTATTTATTTTTAGGCCACACATATTTCCTATATTTATTAAATTGTCTATGGCTCTTTCAGCTTTCTCTTTATTTTGCGTTAGAATCAGACCGTCATCAGCGAAAAATAGTACGCTTAATTTAAATGCCCGATCTTCATACCCCTCCCCAAGTTCTTCCATTTGTTTTATAATATTATATTGCCGCATTTTCCTTTACCATCATTATCTCCGATAGACTGGAAATTTCACACCCAAATGCCCTGAGGGGTGTCCAATGTCAAGCAAACTCAACCCTGCTCTTCCACAGGGTCGAAACTCAACCCGATTCAGACTTTCGGAACTTGATAACAGTTTTAAGACTTTTTGTTTATATCCATATATAAATAATCGATTTGGATGTCATAATTATTGTTATGCCCTGATTTTATACAGGTTTAACTTGGTATAGGTGAGTTCTGCAAGACTGGGCTATTGGATATATTGCAAAGTACATAAAGGAAATCAACAGAGGACAAAAATAATCGTGGATAAATGGTTTGTAATACAGCTTTATTTAAACTGCTAAACACTCGGGTATAGAGTACGCAATAGGATACGCACGAACAATAGATGTTGGAGCACTCAGTTAAGGTAGGGGCCTTTGTAAACTATAGTCTCTTAGCACTGCTCGCGGATTTGAATAGAGTTCTTTCGCTTCCCACTTCCAACGTTCAGGAATGATTCTTCTGATCACATTACTCAACGATACGTGGATTACTTAAATCACAAGGCTAGGTATCTCGTTATCTTGAGTTGGTGTGTTGGGGGCTAACAGCGACTCTTTGGCCGTTCAAGTTGTCCGGGAGTGTAGAGAAGTGTACAGTTGGGCTAATTTGGCTAGCCGTTGATGACACGTCGTTATGGGACTCCTACTGAAAGCCTTAAATGCCTCTGTCATCGGCACAGCCAGAGAAACAGTGGATCGAAATAACGTAAGACAATCGGGAGAACGACTTTTCTTAATAATTCTGGCCTTATGAGGAGGTTCAGACGTGCAAACGGCTTTTCACCTTTCGGTCAAACAGACAATTGTTTGCCCAGGAATCTTCTCGTCGAGTCTTCTCCTAAACTCGCGTAATCGCTTCTAACATAACCAGATCTTTCTACCTGGGACCGGTTATGAGTTATGATTGCTCTTAAGCCCAAAGCAGTGGCGAGCCGGCTGACAATACGTTTATGAGACAATCAAAAAGAATTTATGAATCGGTTGTTAAAGATATAATTTATTAGTGGCCCCTCCATCATTGACGAACATGCCTATTACATAAGGCACCCTCTTCAAACACTCATCTGCCGTAGTTTTGAATCTACCGCGCAGAGCATCTAAAATATGAGGAGCCTTCATCATGAGCGCATGCGACCTCACTTATGGCTTCAGTCATTATGAATTGGGTTCTCACTACGAAAAAACTTCGTAAAATATAAAAACAAAAAGAAAATAAGAATAACTATTCAATAAGCTTTCCATAATATCGTGGATGTACTTGTGCGGATCTTTGACCAGACGCTGACTCAGGCGTCATTCTTCCTTCTCTGCTCTGCGCTTAGCCTGCCAGGACGTGTCTCCCCACGCTTCGCTGGTTCCGCATTTGTTGCGTCCCTAGTGAGTTTTTTCTCATTTGTTTACTCCGGGATGTATGGAGTAAGGTTAGGATATGCGTAGCAGGAGTGTCCTGGGCTGGTTGCCCGCAGTGCAGTGTATTTTGGGTCGTGTGTTTGGGGCATCTATTTCGGATGTACCCTCGTGGTCCTGTTGTGGACTTGTGAACTTTTTCACTGTTAGCTAGCTTTGTGATGCAGGCGGCTTTAATTTCTCGTTATTGTTGCTTCCTTTTATCTTTCTGATGAGGTAGCTTATTTTTGCTGACGTTCCCAGCGTATTTTTCTTCACTTAGTGAAGTTTTTTCTGGGTCCCGAGTCAGTTCTTCCCTTTGCCGGAAGTGTTTGCTACAGTGGTGTGTTGACGGTGGTTCCTGTTGTGATATAATTCAGTGCTTTTTGTTTATATTACGACATGTTTACTTTTATGTCCGTCTGCCTAGGCCTAGCCAGCCTCTCGTAGCTTTGCCACATGTACAAGTGTTATTGATTTATGTTATAAATATGTACTACTGTGTCATGTGTGTCCTGGTTTAGTTGTGTATTGGCTAATTCCACGGACTATTTATGTGTCCTGGTTTAGTTGTGTATTGGCTAATTCCTCGGACTATGTTGGGCCCGGCGTTAGTTGTGTTTTGGCTACGCCTTGGTCCTGTATTGCGTTCAGATGGTATCTGGACGGGGTGGGTTATTTCCGGCGGGTTTTTCTCGGTTACACCATGAAAAACCCGGCTGGTTGCCGAGTTTTAGCCACGCGTGGTTTAAAAACAGGCTTGTTTCCCCGGCGAGTGGGTGTCTGTGGCTCCCCAGGACTGCGTCTCTGTGGTGCCTGTTTCAGGCCCCTTATGAATCCCGGCGGGATGGCTGTACCCATCTAACAAGTGTTCATACGGACACGTGTTTGTAGTTTTTTCGGTTTTGCAAAGCCAATAAAAAACTAAGCTGTTGTTGTTTTTCCTCCCCGGCGATCTTTTACAAAGAAGTGGGGATAGGATTGGTTGGGGTTAACTTTAAATCACCCGGCGGGTGCAACCTTGAAGGGTGGGATGAACGAATTTACAAAAGAAATTCAGTTTAGTTGACCAGACATTTGAGGGATGCATTGTGTATCACCTTCAACATACGGCGAATTAAGGCACAATTGGGGTTAACGTTTTTAAACTATTATTCACACCCGGCGGGTGCTCCCTGGAAGGGTGGGAATAACGAATTTTCAATTCAGTTAGTTAACCAGACAATTGAGGGATACGTTTTGTATCGCCGCCTTCAGCTTAAGGCGTAATTGGGGTTAACAGTTTTTAAACTAATATTCACTCCCGGCGGTGCTCCCTGGAAGGGTGGGAATAACGAATTTACAATTCAGTTAGTTAACCAGACAATTGAGGGATACGTTTTGTATCGCCGCCTTCAGCATACGGCGATCTAAAAAGATACTTCGGGAGAAGTTAGATCTCGTATATGTGTCAGGCTTCCCAGTTTTTGATCTACGAGATAATTCGAGGGCTGGCGTCTGTTTTAGTTTTTTTTCTCCAAAATTGAATCTGGAAACAAACACCACCGGAAAGACTAAATCAGTTATAAACGCCATGCGGGTCTTTATATTATGTCAGAGGGTATTCATAAATCTTTTTGGACAAGTTAAGATAATTTGAAATCTTTTACTTAGGAACCCCACCACGTAGCGAGCCGTAGTCGTTGTGGATTGCGTCTCGTTACCCGGCGGGTTATTTAACACTTGTGTGCGAACATGTTGGATTAACCTTATGAGCATTAATTCCTGGAAATTTTATTTTTTTCCAGAGCTGGGTCCCGGCGGGTCTATACAGAACCTGGAGTAAGTTTCCCACCAGTCTCTGTCATGGCTACCTTTGCCCCGGTTTTTGCTTTATGCATTACGCCCTCCTGTTCAGGTATCCCTATTTTTGCGCACACCCTTTGTATAAAATGTGTTAAATGTCTCGACCGCTCAAGGGGTCTGTGGGTGATGCGAAACTGTACCTTTTGCTCTCAACTCAGTTTAAAAGTCTTACAAGACAATGACAAGACCGCAGCGGTCGCCTTACGGGAGGTCAGGCAGCAGATGACCGCTTATACTACTATTGTGGCTCATAAGTCACTTCAATGCGATAACGTCCAATTGTGGGATAAGTTACTATTTGAGCACCCTCCCCTTAAACGTCCCTCTAGAGTAACTGTTCGTAAACCAACAGAGACTGGACAGGGTTCTATACTTGCTCCAGCCCCAGGCACGGCTAAGCGACAGCGAGAACCGACGCCCCCGGTGGCAGCCTCCTCGTCACGGGCGAGATCTAGGTCCAGGTCCCCGCTTAGGCAGCAGCCGCCGAGTCTCTCTTCTTCACCAACGAGCAAGAAGAGTAAGACAGAGGGGTCAACAAGTGGATATAGCGAGAAATCTTCTAAACCCAAGAGCAGTTCGCGGTCGCACCGTAGCCACAAATCTTCCCGAAAGCACTCACATGATTGAAAGGCCTCCCGGCGTTCACCGGAGTCTAGTGCCTCTCGTCATACCTCTACCCCCGACAGAGCTAGTGTGCAATCTCATGGGGAGAATTTAGTACCAGTACCAAAAGATAGTTTACCTCTTAGTATTTTAACTCTAGATTTGGAGAGTTCAGTGGACAGTGATCGTCCACTGGCAGAGTCAAGTGGGAACTCCATAATTGAGGGTATTTCAGACTCCCAAGGGAGTGCAGGCCAAGGCATGGGTGTTTGGCGGTTTTCTCAACCTATGGCTAGAACTACACAAACAGTGGCTGATGTCCACCGGGACGCGGCGATCCCATCATCTATTCCTGACTTGTCTTTACAACAAGATGAGACTCCGGCTTCGGCGGAATCCTCTCGTGGTGAGCCGGATGACAAAGACGATGTATCTATCATCTCAGACATGGAAGTGCAGGAGTCAGGGTCAGTTTTAGACGCCGCACAGGATCGTAATGATTCACCTTTGAGTTCATCATCGAATAAATTTGTCACAGCAGAGGAAATAGATGGGCTGCTAGTTAATGCTCTCACTAAATTTTTTGGCCAACAGCCGGAGACTCCTACAGTGGACCTGGGAGCTCCTATGACAAGTTCTAACGTCCGGCCTCTGATGACTTCTATTGCTTTGACTCAGATCCCTCACCCTCCCTCTATATCACCATCGGTGGTCACTAGGCCTGCTACGGCGGCACTGACTACTTCGAATGTAAGGGTTATAACGGATGTCAATCCACCCCCTTTAGATAAAGCACCTATGAGAAAGGTAGCTATGCCCTTACTGTACGGCCCAGATGAGTCATGGGTTCACTTGATCCCCACTAATCCAGAGGTCGCTCAACCTACCTTGTCAGGGGAACTTCCGGTGCCACGAGAGTGGGTAATACAAGGCAATAAATCTAAAAAATTAAGGGCATTGGATACTTTGGGGAATGTACTAGATGTTAATGTTAAGGCCATTCCTAATTATTATCACCAGGACTATTTTGTTTATACTGCTAAACCTGCCCTGCCCCCTGCCTCAGCTTCGAAACTGTTTTCTGACTGGTCCAAGCACGATGGTTTTAATGACATTATAGGTTTGACTCCTGCAAGGAGATAAAGAAAACCTAATATTTAGTAGTGGCCCCGTAATCATTGACGAACATGCCTATTACATAAGGCATCCTCTTCAAACACTCATCCGCCGTAGTGTGAATCTACCGCGCAGAGCATAAAAAATATGAGGAGCCTTCATCATGAGTGCACGCGACCTCACTCATGGCTTCAGTCATTATGAATTGGGTTCTCACTACGAAAAAACTTCGTAAAAAATAAAAACAAAAGAAAATAAGAATAACTATTCAATAAGTTTTCCATCATATCGTGGATGTACTTGTGTGGATCTTTGACCAGACGCTAATTCAGGCGTCATTCTTCCTTGACTGACATATCAAGTAAACCAAAATCCTCAATACATCAACGAATGGGAAGGGGATGGTCGGGAGGGCCCCAGTCGTCAATGATTACGGGGCCACTACTAAATATTAGGTTTTCTTTATCTCCTTGCAGGAGTCAAACCTATAATTTATTAGTGCCCCCTCCATCATTGACGAACATGCCTGATATCTAAGACTGGAGGGGGACATTCGTAATCATATCATAACTCTAGTAAAAGCAGATAATCAAACAACCACATAGTATTCTTACTTTAGTAAAAATTATATATTTGGGTGCATAAACTTTATACAGCCTAAATCTTCAAAAAGGGGTACAAGCAGGAGCGTGCTTCAAAGAAGCCTGCTTGAAAAAGGGTTAACTCTGAGACTCTGTACACAGATCTGCTAGTTAAGAAGGCACCCCACTTAAAGTAAGTGGTGAAAAATAAAAACTTATAAGTTTACATGTGCACATATAAACCCCATTAAACTAGTGGCTATATTCCTAAAAATATAACCAAACATAAATGAATTCTTGTACTTTCGCAGAAGTACTGAACTCGTGTACTTAAGCAGAAGTACTTACATCAAAAATAAAAGTCGTAGTTGCAACTACTGAGATTTCATAAAAATCTATTGCTTCACAGCCAACAAGAATTGTTGTATTATTACTATTGGACTTTAGCACAATTTCCTGTAATGAATACTACAGAGAAATTTTATATCACAATACCTACAAACAGTATTACAGCTCGTATGTTCCGTACACATACTCCGGCGGGGTCTAGGGTGTCCTATGTTACACTGACTGCACCCCCCCCCCCCATTTTCTTGAAATTAAACAAAAAGTGACTAAAAGGGCCGCCTAGACCCTCTGCCTTAAAGCCATACATGGCAAGGAAGGTTTGTCTAGAGCTACTGAAAGGTATCGAGTCAAAAACGTATGATTAGAGGCCCACAAATGTGTGGACTTAATATCTTTAACCGAAAGATTATTAAGGAAACGTAAAGAGGCTGCCCCCTTGCGTAAATCGTGGGTTTTGCCCACAACGCCGGGATTACTCTCTTTACAGACCTCGACCAAGAGAGAAGCCAGTGTACGTTTCATCAAGCGTTTACCCGTACTTGCTACCCATAAAGCACCCTGGTGATTTAGAGGTGCCACTCTCAAATATTTGGTTAGAGCTTGCACTGGACAAAAATGATGGTGCACCTTTCCCCTTTTCAACGCCGGCACCGTGAACTCTGAAAACACGTGTTCACTGTGCTCATTCTTGGCTATGAATCCTGGGGAAGGTGCAATGTGAATACACTCATTAAGCCTACCAAACCTGAGGCAATTAGGTGTGTTGCTCATCGCCGCTAGCTCAGATACTCTGTTCCCGGTAGCCAAAGCCATAAGGAATACTGCCCTTTTTATAAAAGTAATGTAAAATCTGCAGTCTTTTGGTACAGACGGGAACGAAGTAACGACAATGCTTTGTCCAGAGACCAGGTAGGCATGAGCTGACGGGGAGGTGGGCGGAGTTTAAAACATTCCCTCATAAAATCACTACAGATAAATGTTTCTGCACGAACAGATTATTTAAATAATTAACAACCAACGCCACCGAGGGCACAGTTTGTTCTGTTCTAAGAATCCAAGACGTAAAAGCTTGCCAATGCGATTGATACTGTCGCTTTGTAGACTGGGTATATTGATTCATGAATTTATTGGTCACGTCGCTACCATATGGTGCTAGCCACTTGGCCTCCTGAATGTCCATAATGCACAAGTCAGCGAGGTTTCTAGGTTGCCAATTGTGTCTAAGTGGAACAACCCGACCGGGAGTGACACCGGGTGCGGGCACCACGTGTTTAATTGCTGGCCATAGGGGCGCGATTAGCGAGACTACGCCCCGCTAATCCTGTAGTTTGTTGACTACGTGGCACATTAGAGACGCGTCTGGCGGCGGAAAATAGATAAATGGAACTCTACCTGTTCCAGGCCGTCATCAGAGCGTCTGGTCCGCCCACCGGCGTTATCGTCCGGCGGGTGAGGTACAGTGGGAGTTTGTGAGTCTCCTCTGACGCAAACAAATCCACTTGTGGATGGTGAGGCTCCGCAATCGCTTGAGTGCCCATTCTACTGTTGTGCTTTGTCTCCGAGACAGAGCGTCTGCCCAGACGTTTGCTACGCCTGGGAGATAAGATGCGTGAAGATGAATGTCCAGCCTGTTGGCTAGTATAAAATTCTTTTCTGACACGTTTAGCAACTTCCGAGATCTCGTTGACCCTTGTTTCTGAATACAGTGAACCGCATTCAGATTGTCCATTCTGAAGGCCACTGACTTGCCCCGTAAAGCAGAGCCGTGAGCCTGAAGGACAGATAAGGGGACTAGTAAGTCTTTGACAATGATGTGGAACATTTCTAAATGGGACCAAAACCCTTGACCCTGATGCCCGAGGTTTGACTAAAAGCCCCAACCTATCGTCCCTGACGCATCCGTGTCCACCCATACCGACGGCGGAGGAGAGGTTCATGACATGACTGAGTGCAACATTTCTCTCTTCGCCCAAACTGCTAGTAAGTTGTGTAATAACGTTGGGATAGGCCATAATATTCCCGCCGGTAATAGTGGGACAAATTTGTTGCCCTCCAAGATTAAACGTTTGACTTTCAACCAGCCCAACTTCACAGTTAGTTGAACCCAGTTGAGAGAACCGACTAGAGATTCCTAAAGTCTCCGTGTGTCAGACTGTGGAGAAACATAAACATTTTTTTGCGAAATCTGTTTCGAGTGTCCACACTCTGACTCAGAGTGAAAGAAGCTGTGTCCTCGACCGGGCTGGTCCACTGAAATACTCGTGAGGGAACAAGGGTTTGACTTTTACTAAGTTGACCTTGAATCCTAGAGATTTGAGATGGTTTAACGTAATTAAAATGCCCCAGAACAAGAAGCCCACCACAGAAGCCACGAGCGAACACCACACAGAAACACCCGAAAGAAAGGTCCACAGAACGAAAGGACCAGCTGACCGAGCCAGCCAATTCAGACAGGCCCAAGCCCGCAGGGCTAAGCAGCTCCAGGCCGCACCTACATGCCCCTTCTAAACTGACCATTTTCCACACCTCACGTACACTACCCCCGCATGTCCTACACTTCTAACTACAATGATGATGAACAGGAATATACATTCATATTAAAAACACCCATGCCCTGTCCCTACGTTGAGCCAATGCCAACAAATCATACAGCCATAATTATATCTATGTATGTTCTTACATCCGAGAAGTAGATGTTATATACCTTAGAAGTTAATACACCCATGCTGTCCCTAGGTTTAAGATATTCATATTAACATACCCTAACATACCTTGTCTTGCCAGACTAAGTTTCTGAAGACTCATCGCCCATAAAATCTATGTATTCAATCCTTAGGTTAAGTATCTTTATCCGCCATTGTGTTCACCTTTTTCCATTTACTTTTCCACAATTGTCATACGTCTTCCACTTACCTCCTTCGTATCCACAGTCCCTGAGTTGAGCCAACGCCAACCAATCCGACAGCCCTATATCTATGTATGTTCTTACATCCGAGAAATAGATGTTAAAAAGAAACCACATGTCCAGACTCATAAGAAATTAAGATACCCACGGGTACACCAAGATATAGAACCATTGCCCCCATAAGACTTAGACAGCCATGACTACAGATGTTAGCCACCATGCTGTAACGTAATCCTTACCCCAACCAGAGATTGTATAGATAACCTTTGTTACCAGTATCTATCATAGTACCTCGAAACAATAACGCAGTACCCCTACGAACTGCCGCTTTCCTTTGGTCTATATTACATAGAAAACGCAGTTCCCAGGGACACCTAGACGTACAAAAAAAGCGTGTCAAATAATAGGTCCATAACCCCTCGTATGTACGAGAAATAATACACCATGTTTTTCCTTACTTTATCCACAGTCAAGCACACACCTACAGTTAACCTCCTTCTCCCCCACCGCCCCACAGTCCACATGATTCTATCTTTTCCAGACTCATATACCACCCCGTATTTGCATCCCCCGGTAGCATTTGACTAACGTACTTTCACTGTCCTTTCAAACTCCAATATCAATTGTAGCCTAATGCCACCCCCACGCCCAGGGACCTTAGGGTCAAATTTCCCTGTAGCCCCTGAGCTTCCCGCCCCTCTCATTAAGATACCCGCGCTTCTCGACTCTTGTCCGACCTAGCCTCTCTCTCATACCTCTTGAAGATCCTTGATTTTTCCGTTGCTAACGCTCTCCAACCTTTTATATATATACTCCTATCCAGCCTACCTTCACTTAGTAGGCCAGAACAACATTAGAACTTTACTAACCCCTTGCATGCCATCTATTCTCTTACAACCTATTCACAACCCTGCACCCAATGGTCGTCGGTGCGAGGCTAGCCTCCTCACCAGTAACTAACTTCTATTGCCATACTTCCAGATAAATGTGGCAGAGTTAGCAACCCGTCTCCACCACATCCAGCAAACCATACAATTAACAACCAACCGATTAAAACCAGCTAGCCAAGGCACCTTCGGTTTTTGGTATTAAGGACACCCACATCTGTCTCATAAACAGAGGGTTATTACAAACACTTGTGATATGGCAAGCCCCTAGCCACAGCCGCCGGACGACCATCCCAGAGAGAGGGCGCCCAGCTACCCCTTTTTACCCACCCGGGGAGGGAGACCCCCACCCCTGCGGAGGTGTACCTGACCCTTGTTTTGACTTCTGGGTCATTGCCAGGTAGCACAGGAATTCTTCCTATCAATGAACTAACCATGCATGACTAACCCCTTTACTAACCTTTATTAAACCACAATAACCCATTTACCTTTCTTGCCACTCTGATCACTAAATTAGCACCTCAGCTATACCATAGAATGAAGACTGAACAATCTAAGAGAGACGCTCCTATCACAGCTGTCCCCATCCTCCTCGCAAAGTAGATCCAGTCTCTCTCCCCTAAATACTTCCAGTAAAGCCAAAATAGTACCTCTTACTAAGGCTCAGTTATATCATATGATGAAGGCTTCCTATAGCCATGTGCCACAACAGTAATCACCACCTTACCTAGTCCCCGTATCTATTGAGAGCTCAAATAAGTCCATAAGACTCGAGATCCCTATGGCCTACAGGGCCCAAAACCGAGCCTATAAACCCAGTTCCAGCCCCCAGTAAAATCAGTTGAAAGATAGACACCAACCCAGGTTGGTCACCAGAGTTAACCTTGAGCTCTATCCATGCTAGTTACTGAGAAGTAAATTCCAGAGCTGGCAGACTCCGTGGCAGATTTGGATAAAAGGACCTGTCCACGTATTTGAGAACTTCCTACATATGGACACCCTGGACGGCCGCGGAACCAGTCGTTAGCCCCCAACATCATGGACGCAAGATAACCAGGACCAGACCCATCAGATACTACCCAAGATTCCCTTTATCAGTACTACATTGTTACAGTGCTGTTTAGAGATTCACTTATTAATATTTCTACGAAGTGGCTATCTCTTTGCCCCAGTATAATTCATGTAACCATTCAGGGGAGGTGTGGTGGAGTGGTCTTGCCACTGGCCTGGTAATCCAAAGGTCCCGGGTTCAAATCCTGATGTATCAATGGGAAGATATTATTGGGATGGAATTTGTGCTGTACCTGGTATCAGTGCATTACCACAAGCCCACCGAAACGTCAATAAAATACCCTCATTGTTCCCTGATTAAATAGCACTGTATGAATATTCCCATATTCAAAATATGCTATAGGGGTGCAATGCCTGGTGAGTTATCTGCTCAACAGGTGGCGTTGTGTGTGTGTAAGTGTGAGAGTCCGAGTGTAGGGGGTAAGACAGTGAAGCACGGGAACGAGGTGGCTTCAGAGATGGGGTCGTTTCGGGCCATGAGTGAGCACCGTGCCTCATGTGAAGGCAAGATGGCAGGTGCTCGTTGTACTCTACGTGCTTCACATGTCTCACTCCCTAGACTGGAACAAGACCTCACGGGCTTCACTGTTCATTGTAAAGCGGTGAATGTTAAGGCTCTCAGCCTATGCCCGAGAGGAAGTAAGTTGGAATATAGGAAAACAAAAAAAAAAAAAAATTAGGAAGTGCTAAGCGTATAAGTGTCCATTAATTAACAGGCGATACTAACTCTCGTAATCAACCATATACCCAGATATTATTACATAGAAGTGAAACCCTAGTGATATCTGAATGTTCGCCCACTGATTTGCGTTCTATGTATTTCTGAGACAAGAATATAAAACTTAGATCAGTAGCCCCTGAGGTTACTAGAATTCCCGTGCTCTAAAATACGCATGTCTAATCTAGTCTGTGAACAACTACTTGTGCACCAGAGCTACCAGTAATAAATCTAACAGTGAATATGATTCTATAAGTAACATTGATGGTCTTCGGTATATAAGCCTGTTGAATTAAAGCCAGTGATCAGAAGATTAATACCTGAACGTTGGAAGTGGGAGACTAGGCTCCATCCAGATCCACTTATGCTAGTGTTGTTCAATTCTATTATATTGTCTTGCACGAGTATTCTGCAGTGGTATATCAATAAACGTGATCGTGTATCTTGTTACCATGTGTTTCTTTGTGTTCTCTATTCCTCATACTTTGTATTGTGCATGCAGCCTTATATACCCAGTCATTTAGAACTCACATTATCCAAGTTAATCCTGTAGAAAAACAGGGCATAACATTGGCGGCAGCGGTGGTTCTTGATTCGGATAAAAGGTTGCATTACACTGCAAGTTTGGAACAGTAGAAGCATGGGAACATCGCAAAATTGGCAGCTCCTCACACACATTCCCAAGTATGATGTAAACACGTTTGATATCGCCACTTACTTAGACATAATAAAGCCAGTGTGCGATGTGGCATATCAAAATGACCGCGACAAAATCGCCGTTGCATTTTCGTACATTATACAGTTGGGAGAAGCCGTTTCCCAAATTGTTGATAAGCTTACCTGGAACCAAAATCAAAGTGAAATCAAAGAAGGAGGTAGAACTGGAGACAGAACTACTTGGCTTGCAATACGGTCAGGAAGTTCCTTCACTAGAACATCATCAGATCCTGCCTTGCTCGAACTGCCTCTAATAAGGCCGTCCGAATATCTCCTAAAGACTTGGATGGAAGTCTGGAGAAGCAAGCGCCGGGAAAGTCCAATGGCTTTCTTGACTTCCGCGGTTTCTATTGCCTGAGAAGAGCGTAACAGAGACTTTGTTACTTGCTGGGTAACCATATATTGCGAAAACAGTCTAAACACTTTTCCTCTTAACCTAAACTCGCGGTCTAGGTAAGCTGGGGAAGGCGTGCTAAAGGGATCTTTTAATTCGCACAAATTGATTATTTGGGGGGCAGCCAAGAAGTCAAACAAAGCAGAGGGGACTCCGCCGGCACCAAAAACCGGAAGAGAGAACCAAGAATGGTGTTCTTGAGGGATTTGGTGGGAAGATGTTGACGTGAAAGTAGTTGCAAATTATGAGCCTCTGTTTCTCATGCCACCCAAGGTCCCGTACCCAACTGCCCCACCTGCAAGACTGGATTAGAGGCTGAGTTTGTGATCAGAAACAAATCCAACTCCGGCGTCAAAGCAGAAAGTGCCTTGATGTCGTTAAAGCCGTCATTCTTAGTCCAGTCAGAAAATAGCTTTGAAACTGAGGCAGGGGGCAGGGCTGGTGTTGATGCATACACAAAAAAGTCATGGCTAGAATAACTTGGAATGGCCTTAATATGAACTTCCAAAACATTTCCTTGACTATCCAAAGCTCTGAGTTTTCTAGACTTATTGCCTTGGATTACCCACTCCTGTGGTACAGGGAACTCCCCCGAAATAGTAGCTTGTGCTGCCTCTGGCTTAGTTGGTAACATTGCTACCCATGACTCATCAGGCCCGTATAAAAGAGGCATAGCTCCTTTTTTTTGACTGGCGCCTTGTCTAAAGGAGGGGGAGATATGTCTGATATGACTCGCACATTGGAAGTAGTGAGAGCTGCTGTGCCTGGCACATTGGAAATTGGATCTGACACAAGAGGAGGGTTAGGTATTTTAGCTAAAGCAAAGGATGTAGCCAGAGGTCGCACATTCGTCGACATCGCGGGAGCTCCCGTACCAACTGTAGGAGTTTCCGGCGTAGGGCCAAAGAACCTATTAAGTGCATTCAATAGTAATCCATCAATCTCTTCCGCCGTTACATACCTAGCCGATGACGAACTCCATGGAGATTCGACAGTACCCTGAGAGTCGTCTAGAAGGTGACTGGACTCTTCAACCTCCATCTCTGAGACCAGAGATCTTTGTTCTTCATCCGTTAAGTCTGGCTTATCATGGGAAGATCCCGCCGCAGCCGGGACCCCCACATGTTGCCATGTTAAAACTGGGATAGAAGATGGTACATCGGCATCCCGGTGGACGTCAGCCACTAGTTGAGTCACAAAGGGATGTGTTCTGTCCTGCCAGGACTGTGAGTATCGCCATACACCTTGGCTGTGGCTGTCACTCGCTTGCGAGCTTGGTATACTCTCCGATTGAGAGCCCTCGCCCGAGCCCCGTAAAGGTTTATGATAATTAAAAGCTCCCATAAGTCAAGGATATCACATTACAATGCTTGATGTGCTACATACGTTGAGTAAGTAGCGAGATTAACACATTTAAAGCAGAGCTGGAAGCAAAAATAGGGATACCTGAGCATAACGGCGTTGAACATACAGCAATGAGAGGTTCAAGTGCCGACATGACAGAGACTGGGGGAAAACTACCCTGCCCCCGGGAACTACCCGGTCACCTGGTGCAACGCCGGTACTCCGCCCTGGAAAGAAAAATTCCAGGGAATAATGCTCAAAAGGTTACCCCCCAAAAATGGTACAAAACATGTGCCACAACACCGCCGGTCAACGAACCGTAGCACTGCACCACTACTTTTCGTTTTCCTTTAGTTTCATATTAAAGATATCAGCATATCTTTACCTGTCCAAAAGATTTAAGCCGATCTTCTGAATCCTCATAAAGATAAAGTATATCTTTATTAGAAAGCCGTGATACCCTAGTGTATCAATCAATTGTTTGGCAAATTATCGCGAATTGTACATTCGTTAACATAACCACCCGAAGGTACAACCGCCGGGTTTTATATATCATGTCAAACCAATTGTACCAGCCCCAGACCTCTTTGTAAAAAGGTCGCCGGGAGGGAAAGACCAAAGAAACAGCATTGTTTCAATGGCTTATTAAAGATTTCAGCATATCTTTACCTGTCCAAAAGATTTAAGCATATCTGCTGAAACCTCATAAAGATGAAGCATATCTTTAATAAAGATGAAGTCTTTCAAGTATCCCTTTACACTTGAAACACTAATAAGATTCAGGCATCTTTTTATCCCATAAAAAGTCTAAGCCTATCTTAATCTCTAATCCGGCTTCTCCCAGAAGCCCACATAGATCGCCGTCTAATAAGATTCAGGCATCTTTTTATCCCATAAAAAGTCTAAGCCTATCTTAATCTCTAATCCGGCTTCTCCCAGAAGCCCACATAGATCGCCATCTTGAAGGCCGTGATACCCTATTGTATCAATCAATCGTTTGGCAAAATATCGCGAATTTGCAAATCCGTTAATATAACCACCCGAAGGTACAACCGCCGGGTTTTATATGCAATGTCAAAACCAATTGTACCTGCCCCAGACCTCTTCGTAAAAAGGTCGCCGGGAGGGAAAGACCAAACAAACAGACAGCACGGTTTCAATGGCCTTGAAAAACCGAGAAAACCATATCCAACAGGTGTCAGCATGATCACCTAGATAACTGTGTGGAGCCCCCCTCGGCAGGATTAACACAGGAAGCCTGATCACAGGCTCGACCACAGAAAACACAGTTTCTGATGAGCCCTCAAGCTACCAAACTCGCCGGGGTAACTTACCTATTTTAGCCATCCTGACTAAAACTCGGTAAACAAAAACGGCTTTCTCGGAGCAACGAGAAAAACGCCGGAAAGGTAACCCACACCAAACAGAACGCAGTCTGATAAACATAATCAGACCCTCAGTCCGAAGCTCCTGGATCAGCCAATCACAACTAATCCAGGACACACATGGCTCATGAATACATTTTTTATTATAATAAACAATGAAAACACTAGCATACGTGAAAAAACTAAGAGTGGCCGGCTAGGCCTGGTGAGAACGGAAAAAACACTTAATGACGTCGAAACACCATTGAAAAGCACTCCATCCCACCCAAACCGGAACAGCCGCCACATCAAAATCATAGAAAACACCCGGGTAAGGGTAACTCGCCGGGTAACGAGACGTAATACACAACTATCACAGCTCGCTACGCGGGAGGTTCATAAGTAAAGATTTCAGAATATCTTAACCTGTTCAAAAGATTTACGTATATCCTCTGACATGATATAAAGACCAGCATGGCTTTATAAAAGACGTAGTCTTCCCAGTGGGGTTTGTTAAGTTTTTACTGGGAAACCCATAAAAAGACGCCGGCCCCAGAATTAACTCGCAGATCAAAAACTGGGAAGCCTGTCTGAAATGCTAGATCTGACTTCTCCCGAAGCCTCCTAGATCGCCGGATGTTGAAGGCAGCGATACATTAACGTATCCCTCAATTGTCTGGTCAACTATACTGAATTGCAAATCCGTTAATCCCACCCTCCCACGGTGTAACCGCCGGGTGTGAATTGAAATCTATAACGTTAACCCCAATTGTTCCTGTCCCCACTTCTTTGCCAAAAGAACGCCGGGGAGGAAAGACCAATCAACAAACCGCCTAGTTTTACTGGCTTTGCAAAACCGGGAAAAAAAACTACTCAACAAGTGTCCGTATGAACACTTAGTAAAATGGGTAAAGCCATCCCGCTGGGAAACACAGTAAGCCTGAACACAGGCTCCACTACAGACGCAGTCCTGGAGAGCCGCAAGCCACCACTCGCCGGGGGAAACAAGCCTAATTTAACCACGCATGATTAAAACTCGGCAACCAGCCGGTTTTGCAAGGTGTAACCGAGAAAACCCACCGGAAAAGGCAACCCACCCCGCCCAGATACAATCTGAACGCACCAAAAAGACCGTGGAATTAGCCAAACACAACTAAACCAGGACACATAAATAACCCGTGGAATTAGCCAATACACAACTAATCCAGGATACACAAATAGTCCGTGGAATTAGCCAATACACAACTAATCCAGGACACACATGACACAGTATAACATATTTATAGCATAAATCAATAACACTTGTACATGTGGCAAGCTACGAGAGGCTGGCTAGGCCTAAGCAGACGGAAAAAAGGAAATCATGTCGTAATATAAACAAAAGCCTTGAATCATATCACAACAGGAACCACCGTCAACACACCACTGTAGCCCAAAATTCCCGGCGAAGGGAAAAACTGACTCGGGACCCAGAAAAAACTTCACTAAGTGAAGAAAAATACGCTGGGAATGACAGAGAAAAAAGCTACCTCATCAGAAAGATAAAAGGAAGCAATAAAAACGCGTAAAGAAAGCGTCACAAAGCTAGCTAACTGTGAAAAAGTTCACCTGTCCACAACAGGACCACGAGGGTACACCCGAAATAGATGCCCCAAACACACGACCCAAAATACACTGCACTGCGGGCAACTAGCCCAGGACACTCCTGCTACGCATATCCTAACCTTACTCGAGACATCCCGGAGTAAACAAATGAGAAAAAACTCACTAGGGACGCAACAAATGCGGAACCAGCGGAGCGTGGGGAGGCACGTCCGGGCAGGTTGAGCGCAGAGCAGAGAAGAAGGAAGAATGACGCCTGAATTAGCGTCTGGTCAAAGATCCACACAAGTACATCCACGATATGATGGAAAGCTTATTGAATAGTTATTCTTATTTTCTTTTGTTTTTATTTTTTACGAAGTTTTTTCGTAGTGAGAACCCAATTCATAATGACTGAAACCATGAGTGAGGTCACGTGCGCTCATGATGAAGGCTCCTCATATTTTTTATGCTCTGCGCGGTAGATTCAAACTACGGCGGATGAGTGTTTGAAGAGGGTGCCTTATGTAATAGGCATGTTATTCAATGATGGAGGGGCCACTAATAAATAAAGACACTGTCAACCCTCACACCAGAACTTGATTTGCAAACTGTCACAGACTCAGCCGCTAATCCAGTGTTGAAGGTGGGGCAGTTGGGTCCGGGACCTTGGGTGGATTGGGAGACGGAGGCTCAGAACTTTGCGACCACCTTCACCTCAAAAACTTCCCACCAGATCCCTCAGGATAGTCATTCTTGGTTTTCGATGCCAGTGTGTTCTGCCGGCGGAGTCCCTTCAGCTTTGTTTGATTTCTTAGCTGCCCCCAAAATCAATTTATGTGAACTCAAAGACCCTTTCACTACCCCTACCCCTACTCACCTAGACCGAGAATTTAGGCTACGGGGGAAAGCATTTAGACTGTTCTCACAGTACATTGTGACGCAACAGGTGGCTAAATCGATGCTCCGGTCCACTCAGGCAATCGCAGACGCGGATGCTAGAAGATCGGTTGAACTGTCTCGGCGACTGCTCCTTCAGTCGTCAATTTAGTCATTGGGTGACATATGCTTGGGTGACGCCTTGCTTGAGGCGGTGCGAGCACGACAAGATCTCAGGATGTCCTTAGTACGGAAGCTTCCTGATCGTATTGCGAATCAGGTGGTCATGTCACCAGTGCTCACTCCCTCTTTAATGTCCCCTGAGGTGTGGAGAACCGTTTTTAATATGGCTCAGGCCTTTAAACATAGTCCCGCCCCTTCTAAGAAACCTGCCTTTAACTTCCCCAAACCCAAGCCAGTCGCAAAAGCACAGCCGGGGGGATCTAAGCCCTTTCATCTACGTACGTCCTCCTCCACTCAAGGTCAGTACAGGTACAAACAGGGTAAGTTTACAGGTCAGAAAGGACGAGGCTATAATAAACCAGGTCAGGGCACGTCTTATGCCAACGCCAGCCAGCCGGCGAAGCGTCCACCACCACCACCTCCACCACCATCAAAAAACTAATGTCTCTCTCATTCCCGGGGCCGGTCTTAAGGCGGGTGGATTCGAGGGTAGTACAGCCGGCGAATTGGCAGTGGCTCCGGCGACCTCGTTTACGTCAGCCGACAAAGGCGAATCTAGTTTCTTTAGAGGTGGAGTCACTGGTCACGGAAATGATGGCCAAGAATGTCATCATGCCGGTCCCTCAAAATTACCCAGTCTTCACATCCAAGCTATTTTTGGTTCCCAAAAGGGACAGTGTTCAGATGAGACCCGTCGTAGACCTGTCGTATCTGAACCTTCACATTCACAACGAGTCATTCAGGATGTTAACAGTGCACCAAATCAGGCTAACACTTCCGCCGGGAGGTTGGATGTGTTCCTTAGACCTGACAGACGCTTATTGGCACGTCTCGGTAAACAAAAGATTTCAAAGATTTCTGGCCTTACGGATCAGGGATCAAACTTATGTTTTTCAGAGGATGCCATTCGGTTTGAACCTGGCACCTCGCTTATTCACGAAATTAGTCCGGCAAGCACGGATGCCATTGTTAAAACAAGGGATCAGGATTTTGTGGTACCTAGACGACTGGCTGGTGGTGGCAGAGACAGAGCAAGTATGCATAAATCATGTCAACATAACATTAAAACATGTCAAAACTCTAGGGTTCAAGGTAAATCTGGTAAAGTCAAACCTTGTTCCCTCACGAGTAGTTCAGTGGATAGGGCTGGTTTGGGACACAGCTGCTCTCACTCTGAGTCAGAGTGTGTACAATCGAAACAGATTTCGCAGGAAACTGTTCAGGTTCCTTCACAGTCTGACTACGACACGCAGAATCTGGGAGTCTCTAGTCGGCTCTCTCAACTGGATTCAACTAACTGTAATGTTGGGCCGGTTGAAAGTAAAGCGTTTAATATTGGAGGGCAACAGATATTTTCCGCTATTGCCGGCGAAAAAAATTATGGCCCATACCAAAATTAATCCACAACTTACTAGCGGTCTGGGCGAAGAGGGAAATGTTGCACTCGGTAATGTCATGGACCTCTCCTCCGCCGACGGTATGGGTAGACACGGATGCGTCAGGAACGATAGGTTGGGGTTTTCAGTAAAACCAAGGGCACCAGGGTCAAGGGCTTTGGTCCCATTTAGAAATCTCCCACATCAATGTCAAGGAATTACTAGTCCCCTTATATTTCCTTCAGGCTCACGGCTCTACTTTACGGGGCAAGTCGGTGGCCTTCAGAATGGACAATCTGAATGCGGTTCACTGTATTCAGAAACAAGGGTCAACGAGATCTCGGAAGTTGCTAAATGTGTCAGAAGAGATTTTTACTCTAGCCAACAGGCTGGACATTCATCTTCACGCATCTTATCTCCCAGGCGTAGCAAACGTCTGGGCAGACGCTCTGTCTCGGAGACAGAGCACAACAGTAGAATGGGCGCTCAAGCAACCCATTTTCAACCAAATGATTGCAGAGCTTTACCATCCACAAGTGGATCTGTTCACGTCCAAGGAGACTCACAAACTCCCACTGTACCTCACCCGCCGGACGATAACGCCGGCAGGGGGGCCAGACGCCCTGGTGACAGACTCGAACAGGTGGAGTTCCATCTATCTGTTTCCGCCGCCAGACGCGTCTCTAATGTGCCATGTAGTAAACAAACTACGAGATTATCGGGGCTTAGTCTCGATAATCGCGCCCCTGTGGCCGGCGCAGTTGTGGTACCAGCAATTGAAAACGTGGTGCCCGGACCCGGTGTCGCTCCCGGTCGGGTTTTTCCACTTAGACACGATTGGCAACCTAGCGACCTCGCTGACTTTTGCATTATGGACATTCAGGAGGCCAAGTAGCTAGCACCATATGGTAGAGAGATGACCAATAAATTATTGAATCAATATACTCAGTCTACAAAACGACAGTACCAATCGCATTGGCAAGCCTTTACTTCTTGGATCCTTAGAACAGAACAAACTGTGCCCTCGGTGGCGTTAGTTTTTAATTATTTAAATTATCTGTTTGAGCAGAAACGTTTATCTGTGGTAATGTTAAAAAATCACTTAACAGCGATTAGAATACCATTTTGGGACCTTACCGGTCTCTCAATACCAGTTGCGGAGGAAACAGGTTTTATGAGGGCATGTTTTAAACTCCGCCCACCTCCCCGTCAGCTCATGCCTACTTGGTCTCTGGACAAAGCATTGTCATTACTTCACTCCCGTCTGTACCAAAATACTGCAGATTTTACATTACTCTTAAAAAAGGCTGTATTCCTTTTGGCTTTGGCCACCGGGACCAGAGTGTCAGAGCTGGCGGCGATGAGCAACACACCTAATTGCCTCAGGTTTGGTAGGCTTAATGAATGTATTCACATTGCACCTTCCCCAGGGTTTGTAGCCAAGAATGAGCACAGTGCACACGTGTTTTCTGAGTTCACTGTGCCGGCGTTGAAAAGGGGAAAGGTGCACCATAATTTATGTCCAGTGCAAGCTCTAACCAAATATTTGAGGGTAGCTCCTCTAAACCCCCAGGGTGCTTTATGGGTGGCAAGTACGGGTAAGCACTTACTGAAATATAGATTGGCTTCTCTTTTGGTCGAGGTCATTAAAGAGAGTAATCCCGGCGTTGTGGGTAGGGCCCACGATTTACGCAAATGGGCAGCCTCTTTGCGTTTCCTTAAGAATTTTTCTGTGGAAGATATTACGTCCACGCATTTGTGGGCCTCTAATCATACGTTTTTGACTCGGTACCTGTCAGTAGCTCTAGACAAACCTTCCTTGCCATGTATAGCTTTAAGGCAGAGGGTCTAGGTGGCCCTTAAAGTCACTTTTTGTTTTAATTTCAAGGAAAAGGGGGGGGGGGGGATTGCAGTCAGTGTAACATAGGACACCCTAGACCCCGCCGGAGTATAAGAGCTGTGATACGAGTATGGGTAATGTGATATGAAAATTTCTCTGTTCTATTCAGGGCGGGAAATTGTGCTAGTACAATGTTAGTACAAACAACAGTGTTGTTATAATAGTTTTGGCTGTAAAAGCAATTTAGTTTTAAGCATTGGATATATTTTGCAAAATATTTCCACGAGTATTATGGGGTTATATGTGCACATGTAAACTTATAAGTTTTTATTTTTCACCACTTATGTTGAGTGGGGTGCCTTTTTAACTTACAGATCTGTTCGCAGAGTCTCAAGAGTTAACCTTTTGTATCAAGCAGGCTTCTTTGAAGGACGCCCCTGCTTGACCCCCTTTTTGTATATATGTGCTGCGCCATTAAATATATATTTTCAAAGTAAGAATACTATGTGGTTGTTTGATTATCTGCTTTTCTAGAGTTATGATATGATTACGAATGTCCCCCTCCAGCCTTAGAAATCAGGCATGTTCGTCAATAATGGAGGGGCCACTAATAAATTATAGGTTTGACTCCTGTAAGGAGATAAAGAAAACCTAATATTTAGTAGTGGCCCTGTAATCATTGACGACTGGGGCCCTCCCGACCATCCCCTTCCCATTCGTTGATGTATTAAGGATTTTGGTTACTTGATATGTCAGTGAAGGAAGAATGATGCCTGAGTCAGCGTCTGGTCAAAGATCCACACAAGTACATCCACGATATTATGGAAAGCTTATTGAATAGTTATTCTTATTTTCTTTTTGTTTTTATATTTTACGAAGTTTTTTCGTAGTGAGAACCCAATTCATAATGACTGAAGCCATGAGTGAGGTCGCGTGCGCTCATGATGAAGGCTCCTCATATTTTAGATGCTCTGCGCGGTAGATTCAAAACTACGGCGGATGAGTGTTTGAAGAGGGTGCCTTATGTAATAGGCATGTTCGTCAATGATTACGGGGCCACTACTAAATATTAGGTTTTCTTTATCTCCTTACAGGAGTCAAACCTATAATCTTGCCCCTGGTTTCTCAGTTGCAACAATATATTTGTCAAGGATTGATTCATTCCCTCACAGAGGCACTTAGATCGCGAACACTGCAAATCACTGTATATCCTGAGGGTGGAGCTGGGTAATATATCCACGAGCGTGGCGCTTCCGTTACATGGCTTATATCCTCTCGAACTGGTGTTTTTGGCGCGGAACTCTATATATGGGGAGGGGGTTCCTTTGTCTAACTTTTGGATGTCGGAGGGGAATACAAGTTAATTTAATCCCTTGGTTGAAGAGGGTAGCATTAAAGGTCTATTATAAAGTTAGCATGTAGGCCGCAATAGGAATTACCTTTTTCTGACATTTACTCTAAGACAAATTATTAATAGGAGTTGAGGGTAGGATGTTAGGGAAACAAAAAACTAGTTTATCCCGCGCCTTTGGACTCAAGCGGTAAGGCAGCCTACGTTAATATTATCCCTAGGATCCTCCTCTGAGTTAGCTGAAATGCTATTAGGAGTCTAAGATGGTTTAAGGGGGACTTGGGGGTTAGATAGGAACGGGATAGGAATAGGATTTAGGCTGGAATCGAAAGCTTGGAGGTTGGTATGGGTTGTAATTACCCGGAGTTTCTAGCAAGAATTTGGCGGGCATAAGGATGTCAGTAGTCCTACGCGAGGGGGAGATGCTGGGCCTCTTTGAGGGGAGGAAAAAGGGGGTTAGCCTCGCGCGCATTAATTCACTGCCCCAGGTTGTAGGGGTGGTTAGTTATATTAGGGGATAGTTAAAGGAGGTACCAAATAGGTTTGTATTCTCTGCTTACGGAAGCTTGAGAAAATGACTTGCTCGGCACAATTTAACATCCTGATGGCATCCTTTTTAGAGGGAGTTATTAAGTTAGGGTTGGTATGGAAAACGACAGGGTGGATAAAAGGCTACCTGAGCATGCTGGTTACTACGCAAAGTATTGGTGGATTAATGAGAGTTAACTTAGGAAAAAGTGACATGCATGAATTGGACGGTATTTTGCCGTCGTTAATATAAAAGTATAGAACCTGGTTGAATAACTCAAGTTCAATTGTATAACTACTTATGTGCTAGAACGAATCCCGGAGCATGGGGTAATATACGTTTATCTTCTTAAATGGAGAGAAAAACTAGGTGGTTTCCCTAGAGCTCTCTGAGAGGATCGTATTTAGATTTGTTAATCCTATATAAAACAACAGAGATACGAAAAACAGAGTAGTGTGGACTGTGGACTAGAAGGGATAACTGATTAGATGTATAATAGGTGTAGAAAGAGACGGAAAAGGAGGAACACAAGGACGAAGGAAAAAGAAATACTTAACTTACGAAAACGAAATGCGGGTATAAAATGACGGTATTAGTCGTTAATATAAAGCGAATGAACCCTGGTTGAAATGCACGGAATACGATTCGACATGGGCAGTGCCTCTGTGTCAGATCATATCGATCGGGCAATTTCTGGTTCATATAATATCCTAGGCACTAAAACGAAACAGCTGAGCTTGGGGTCGGTGGATGTGACATTTTTATGGCCTATACCCTCTTTCAAGGGGTGGGAGGGGGGCATAGCCTCGCGCGTTCTACCCTACGGTTCAGGTGGGGAGTGTGGTTTACTTAGGTTAGAGGATCGTGAAAGAGATACCAGAATAGGTTTGCACTCTCTGTATACTGGGGTTCGAGTCGGAACTGACTCGGCACGGAATATAAAAACATCCTGATGGGCGTCATGCGAGGGGAAGGTTTGTGAAGTTGGGTTGGTAGGCCTACGGGGAGAGGACAAAAAGGACAGGGTTAGGTTAGTTTTCCATGGATCGGGGGCATACATAGAAAACGGGTTTTCATGGGGTAACAATTTTGAGGCGGTTGTACCGAGTTTGACCCGTAGCCAAACTCACGCAAAATTAATACGACGATATTGTCCGGCACGACAATTTCCTAAGCACAGACCCGCATACGAAATTGGAGATGGTCAGGGGGGCTTTTCCAAATCAATGAGTAATTGCCTAATTAAATCTCGGAACTACTCCTAGGTATCTTGTCTAGTGAAATGGAGGTTGCATTAGGAAGGTTGGGAACATATAATTGTTACATAACTAAGTACAGGGCTGACGTAATCAGATAGACATGTAGATGGTATATTAATTCAGGTAACGTCTATCTTGAGGAGTTATAGAATCGTCTCAACATAATCATTTCGATCTCCAACTCTCGAATATAGATTCGTAGTCGGGGATGTTTTCTCATCTGAAGCAATAGTAATAGTAACACACAAGGGATAGGGTACATAATAGGTTGAGGATAAATCCTACACAAATGTGGTTAAGAATCTCAGTGAATTACTGGCAACAAAGGTGAAACATGAACATAGTATTAATCGCCAGTACTAATAACAATCGATATGAGTCGAGTGTCTTAAGTGACGGATTAACAACAAAGAAACAATTAATATCTCAAGTTGAGAGACCTGGGGAGTATTGAAACAAATAATTGCCCAGAATGACTAGGCGAGTCACACGGCTGAGGTTCGTATTACCGGACAGTCGTGGTGGACTCCAGAACAGGGGGAGGGGCATAGGTTTACTGGGGTGTCTTCAGATCGCCGTCGTACCTACACAATGAAAATATTATAGTCTGCATGCATGGTTGGTACCTTAATTAAATACATACTTAGTTGGTACATACAAATATTAAGGAATAAAGTAATGTGGGTTGTATACGAGAAGGCTGTGATTGGAGAGACGTATACATATGTGGAGTTATGTGAAAGGGAGACAACGAAGTTGGTGTGGGTGATCTTTATGAATGCTAGACTACTCGGCCCACGGGACAGCTCGGCCAGGACAGCTCGGCCCACGGCGAGACAGCTCGGCCCAGTAAAAACGAGACAGCTCGGCCCCGTGTTAATTACGAGACAACTCTTAATTAACTTAACCTAACCTAACCTACACATGAATCGAGAGAACTAGCCTATGACATAATTATACAATAAACGAACATTTCGCCCACATTACACACACGCCATAAACGGGAGGCCATGTATGTAGCACCAAATCCTGTCCTCTGCGCATGCGTGAGAATCTTAGGCCCCTTGGCACGATTTTGTTTTCCTTTATACTATTATATTATCTTAACCTAACCTAACCTAACTTAAATTAACCTAACAGTTGAGCCTAAATAACATAATAATAATATTAGGGAAAAGGCCACGCATACGCAGAGGACAGGATTTGGTGCTGTATACATGGCCTCACCCATAAACCCTCCACTTAGCTCTCCCTATCCTAATCCTGACTGGTCTCGTCAAATTGCCCCATAGCAAAACATGGGGCCGAGCTGTCCCAAATAATGGGCCGAGTTGTCTCGCCGTCGTGGCCGAGTTGTCCAAAAGTGGGCCGAGCTGTCCGAGCCGAGTTGTCCCATGGGCCGAGTCGTCCAGTCACCGATCTTTATAGCTATCCTGGCCTGTGACGCCGGTCCTTTCGTTCTGTGGCATTTTAATTATAAATGTACCTACTGTAGCTATATCCTCAGAATGTCCAAAAGAAGCGTCATAATCCTATAGAAGGCCGATAACCTACCGGAGTTATTATATATAATACCTCAAAGTAAGCAATTATATTATAGGAATAGTCATCACAATTTTTTACAAATTCAACTAGATCAAAATAATATCGAAATGATGGATCATTAATTATTGATCTTGATAATTATGTAGGCCTAAAGCATGTTGTTTATAAACATTGGCCGCAGCCGCGGTGCCACTCCATTCGAGATTAATCACGATTATATTTCGGTGTATTCTTACTTAAATGTATATCATTCGGGTTGATTAGGTTACACAATACAATATTACTAAGTAACAGTACACGCATATATATAAATATCATAACATTTGTGAAATATAGGTTCGACCGCGCTAAGCACCACGGCTGCGTGAGGGCCAGTAGGAATGTAGATATATCGAGGGGTGGGTGGGTGGGTGGGGTATCTAGCCTCGTGACCTTGACCAAGAGTCAAGTTCAGAAAATCAGTGTTCGTCACGGTAATTAATCCGTCACTCCTCCTCAGAATTATTGAAATGTCTATGTATGAGAATATTTCTTGCTCTACTATTAAACAAATAAATATGTTTTATAATTTCACCTAATATGTAATGTCACAACACATCTTAAATTGTATATATTCAAATTTATTGCCGATATGTTCTGTTGTCGATTATTCCAGTCCCTGACATACCTCATGATATTTGGTATATTACGCTATTTCGATTTTATTTTGTCTTTATTTGCTTTGTAATAATTATTCTGCAATGCATATTTACTTTCATTCTTAAAAATAGTCAGGAAAGGTTGTCCATATTGTTATGCCCGGTCCAAATTGGAACGCGAGATATTCTGAGTGCAATGATTAACTCTCTAACTGGAGAAGTATACCTTTAACTTTAATAAAGAGACAACACGGCAGGAGAATAATTACACAGGCGACAAGTTAACATGGGTTTTATTCACTTTACACCTGGTTCATGGAGGAGCAATATATTTAATTCTGGAACACTGAGATCATCAAAAATGGCAACAATGGTAAATAGAGCATACAAATAATAATATGATTAGCAATTACAAGGCAAGAGTCAAACAATGGGTCCGGACTCAAGTTAACAATAACTCCTCGGATACAATGATAGAGTATCCAAAATAGTGGAGGCTTACCTCCCACTCAACTAGATCTCAAGCAAGATCTCAGCAAGGTAACAAGAGTGCAGTAATGGCAGATGTCGTCTGGATCATACTATGATGTCCCCGGCAATCGTGACGTTAACTGGCTCTAAAGCAACAATGACCAAGTGGTCATCAACAATAAGGTGGGCTCTGAAAGGCTCACAAATGAACTGAATTCTACAGGTGTGCTAGATCTCACCTGGCAAGATTATTTATTCTAAAACTACTTGTGTGGGCAACTAGCAAGATGCGGAAGGCTGATACAACAATCGTCGGGAGCTGAGATAGAGTGAGATCTATTCGAGTTATGAACCTGACAGAATGTTAAGTGAATGAGGCTAGAAGTTATATAAGGGAACAAGGTTACGTGTAAATAGGTGTGTATGTCATATGCTGTGGGTCTTATATAGGCGCGTCCCCTCTGACAGGCTATGGGAGACCAATAACCCGGGAATGTGCGGATATAAGGATCCCCTGATAGTTATGTCTAATGTGTCCCGGCAAGTGGGCAGATTAACGTCAATTTACGTAGAGAGAGGAAAGCCCTCTCGCAAGACGTTATTTAGTGAGAACCCCTGAAGATAACTTCAACCACTACCCTGAGACAACTCTATACCCATAAACCGTAATAAGGCACTTTTAAAGGAGAGCTGGAGTGAAAAGGTGCCGTAGATCGAGGGAGAATCCAGTGGTCCAGGAGGGCGGCTGGGGCGTGGCACTTCCGGATGTTGGTCCGGGATTAGGCTGTACTCCTATGTCCTTACAGCTCCTTGCTTCTCTGCGCCTACCACGGGAGGCACCCGGGTTCCTCTTGCACTCCGCGTGAGCAGGGACTTACTAAGAGTATGCCGGAGTTCTGCTACAGGGTTTGGTGAGGGGTTACGGCGACTAGCATAATGGTCTGTATAGAGTTGCAAGCAGTCTATCCAGTGACACTATGGTTAGTCTAAGGTTTGGGACAATTAAATTACTCCCTTGCAACTCCTCTCGATCCACAAGACTAATACAGTAAATAGAGGCCAGTGAAGGTGGGGCCCAAAGTGGGTTGCACAATCTAGTCCTCTTCCTGAAGGGGGGAACCCGACCTGGTCGTCCCTATGTACTACACTATCCTTGTAATCCCTTGAAAGGAACAAGACAGGAATCATTATTCACTTGGTCTGGGCACAGCATCGAAGGCCAGGAAGGTGGGGCCCAAAGTGGGTTGCACAAGCTAGTCCTCTTCCTGAAGGGGGGAACCCGACCTGGTCGTCTCCGATCACTGCACACAGCTTCAAGTGTGAACACCAGCTGTTCTGGCTGCTTTTGTCTCTGGAACCACAAGACTAATACAGTAAATAGAGGCCAGTGAAGGTGGGGCCCAAAGTGGGTTGCACAATCTAGTCCTCTTCCTGAAGGGGGGAACCCGACCTGGTCGTCCCTATGTACTACACTATCCTTGTAATCCCTTGAAAGGAACAAGACAGGAATCATTATTCACTTGGTCTGGGCACAGCATCGAAGGCCAGGAAGGTGGGGCCCAAAGTGGGTTGCACAATCTAGTCCTCTTCCTGAAGGGGGGAACCCGACCTGGTCGTCTCTAAGTATTTGTCCCTTGTATTGAGTATTGTTCACATGTGTGGGGAGGTTCCTCTCACACCGCTCTCCTAGACAAAGTTGAAAGGAAGGCCTTTCGTATCATTAACTCCCGTCCACTCACCAACTCTCTGCAATCTCTCTCTCTCCGCCGCAATGTTGCATCTCTCTCGCTATTCTATCGCTACTATAATAATCAGTGTTCCTCAGAGCTATCCCAGTGCATACCACCTCCTTTACGTAGGGCACGTGGTACCCGTCTTGCAACTCAATCCCACCCCTACTCTGTGCAACTCTCCAACCCAAGAGTGAAACGTTACTCTCAAACTTTCTTCTACTCAACAGCTGAGCTCTGGAACTCTCTCCCAGAATCAGTCTTTCCCTCTTCCTATGACTTAAATTGCTTCAAACTCTGTGTGTCCAGGCATTTTGGCTCGAACGTCCCTTGATTTTGGCCCTGTCACTCTTTCAACTATGGGGGAGGCACTCGCTATAGGCAGTTATGCCTTTTGCCTCCCTCAATCACATAGAAAAAAAAAAAAAAAAAAAAAAAAAAAAAAAGTACTGCACTATCCTTATAATCCCTTGAAAGGAACAAGACAGGAATCCTTATTTACTTGGTCTGGGCACAGCATCGAAGGCCAGGAAGGTGGGGCCCAAAGTGGGTTGCACAATCTAGTCCTCTTCCTGAAGGGGGGAACCCGACCTGGTCGTCTCTAAGTACTGCACTATCCTTGTAATCCCTTGAAAGGAACAAGACAGGAATCCTTATTCACTTGGTCTGGGCACAGCATCGAAGGCCAGGAAGGTGGGGCCCAAAGTGGGTTGCACAAGCTAGTCCTCTTCCTGAAGGGGGGAACCCGACCTGGTCGTCTCCGATCACTGCACACAGCTTCAAGTGTGAACACCAGCTGTTCTGGCTGCTTTTGTCTCTGGAACCACAAGACTAATACAGTAAATAGAGGCCAGTGAAGGTGGGGCCCAAAGTGGGTTGCACAATCTAGTCCTCTTCCTGAAGGGAAGAACCCGACCTGGTCGTCTCTAAGTACTGCACTATCCTTGTAATCCCTTGAAAGGAACAAGACAGGAATCCTTATTCACTTGGTCTGGGCACAGCATCGAAGGCCAGGAAGGTGGGGCCCAAAGTGGGTTGCACAAGCTAGTCCTCTTCCTGAAGGGGGGAACCCGACCTGGTCGTCTCCGATCACTGCACACAGCTTCAAGTGTGAACACCAGCTATTCTGGCTGCTTTTACCCAGATAAAGAGATACCAAAGGCAAGCTTAGTTACTGATGTCCAGACTGGCTGAGTACTTGTGAATATTCTTGCCCAGACTTAAGGCGCCCGGCTTGAGAGGATCAAAGGCACTGGGGTGGTGTCTGCGCATGGTGGTTAGGTCCTTGTAGTCCTGGGAGTGGTGCGCCTGGACTTTTGGCTGGCCCTTGTAGATGTAGCTGGAGGAAGATTCCTCAGGGCAGATCTGTACACATTATGGGGTGATGGCTTCCTGGTGGGAGAGGAAGCGGATGAGTTATTTACAATGGATGATGACTTATTCTGGGAGTTAAGACTTATTGTTGGCTGGAAGGATAGGCAAGTTTTGGTTTATGAGTGACTTTAACCCGGGACAATGGTTTAGATTGAATGGATGCAAGAGCTTTAGGTTCCTTGATAGGGGATATGAAAGGCAAGCTGGGGAAGAGAGGTTTTGGTTCTGAAAGAGCTTTAGGTTCTTTGATAGGGGATATGAAAGGTAATTTAGGAAACCACCTGGTACCACCTGTGGTTGTGTAGCTAGGTTGAGGAGTTACTGGGCTGGCTGATGGGGGTTTGTAATGGTTACCCCTGCGATGGTCATTTTCTTTGGCTCTGGTGGTTACAGAAAATGACTTGCCGTGGGTGACTGGTGTGGTCCACTCGGGACGGATGTGTCCCACTCGTTCCACCGTTATCTTGGTGATGCGGGCAGGGGCAGGGTTGTCGTGGGTCTGGATGGCAGGGGGAAGGCTGTCCGAAGGCTTAGTTGGCTCTGTCGCATGGCTGTGACAAGCTGGAGATGCGGTAACACCGTTCCTAGACCGCATCTCACTACCGTCGGGCAGAGAAAAGTCGGTGTGGCCCTCTGGTCTCCGGTGAGGGTGAGGAGAGAAGAGGAGTCGTAGTATCTCAGCTGGTCGAGAAGTTGGTGAGGTGATCTGATCAGGATGGAGTCCTTCCGCACTAGGGCTATCTGGTCAATTCTCATATTGGTGAGAGAGGTCAGCGAGGGTGTCGTCGTGGTGGGAGGTGGGTGGTGAGTGAGGGCAGAGATCCTGGCTGGGCCCTTGTCATTCGGTGGTGCGGACGCCGAAGTACCAGGCTGGGGGGAGGAGCTTGGAACCGGCTTGGTGACGTGGCTCCGGGCAGCTGAGTTTTGCCCTTTTCTTGTTCTTGGCTGGGAAAGGGCTGGTTCCCATTTGGTGGGTGGCTTGACTGGTCTCCCACAGCGGGTATGAGAAGGCAGTCTGGGGGAGGGGGTTAATGGTGTCATTGGGCGAAATTTATGTATGGTTTTACGCGATGGAGGGGAAATAGATTTAGGAGAGGAAAGTAGGTTTTTAGAGTCAGGAGGGACAGGTGAGGGATTACAGAAAGGGGTTTTAGGGCGAAGACTGGGGGTGATAGGTAAAGCGGGGGGTATGTTGGTGAGTTTTGGTGGAGATGGGGGAAGGCTAGAGGAGGTATGGCTGGTTAATGATGACTGGTCAGAAAGGGGTTGCTGAGGTGAAGTGAGGGCAGAGAGAGAGGGAGAGGTTTGAGTTTGGAGAGAGGGAAAGGACGGAGGTTTGAGCTTAGGGATGCGGGAAGGGGTGAAATAGGGTAGAAGAGGGGGGTGGCTGACAGGAGGTAAAGGAGAAGAGGGGGAGGTTTGAGTTTGGGTAGAGAGGATAGGAGGAGGTGGAGGAGGTTGGTGTTTAGGGAGGTGAGAAGGGGTGAACTGGGTGAGGCGAGTGGGGAGGGCGACAGGAGGCTGAGGAACAGGAGAGTTAAAGGCAGGCAAAGGAGAAATGAGGGGGGTGTGAAAGGAGGCTGAGGAGGAGGTACGGAATGGGTGAGGGGGTCAGGTCTGGGAAGAAGGGAGGTTTGAGGGTAAAGATTTGAAACAGGGGTAGTACATTTAACATCCTGGTCTGGTTCAGCGACTAAAGTTACATTTTTGTTAAGAGGTTGGAACCTTCTGACAAATCTATTCCTATAAGTGCGAGATTCCCCGTGATAGTTAATTATGACCTGGAAACAGTTAGGAATTTTGAGGACCTCAAATGGACCCTTGTACCGTGGCTTCAGTTTGGAGGGTACAGGCAAGAAGGCTACCATTACCAGGTCGCCTACTCGGTGAGGGTTGTTTTTGGGGACTTCATCAGGCTGGAGATCTTGCGTGAATTGGAGCTGACGTAGGCGGTTTCTAAGATGGACGAGGTTGGTGTTTAGACCTGGCGAGGGCTCAGTAGGGGCAGCTAGGTGACGTAGAGGTATTAGGAGAGGTGGGCTTCCAAAAACCATCTCGTGAGGGGTGATCCCGTTGTCTCTGGGGCAGGTGTTTATTCCCCATTGTATGATGCGAACTTGGCTGGTCCAGTCCGAGGAGTTCATCTGTTGCAGGCGGGTCCGGATTTGATTGGCGATGGTTCGATGGGAACGCTCGCATATGGAGTTCCCTTTTGGCCAGTAAGGTGAAGAATGGCTAATGTTGAACCCGAATATTTCTGAGATCTGTGTCCAAATTTGTCCGGTAAATTCAGGGGCATTGTCGGAGTGGATTGCCTGAGGCAATCCAAAATATGGAAACACATGTTGTAATAATGCCTCTGTTACGGCCATAGCTGTGTGTTCTCGGGCAGGGCAAGCGATGACGTATTTGGAGTACGTATCCACAAAGGTGATGATGTAGCGGTATCCCCTGTCATTTTGCAGAGGCCCCATGACGTCAACTGCCAGATGTTGCCAAGGTTTAGAAGCGATGAGTTTGCCGGAGGGTCCTGGAGTGCGTATTTGATCTTTTCCCAGGGCGCAGGCGTGGCAGGCTTCGGTGATCTGTTTGGCAGTGGTGTATGGGCGAGGAGTCCAGTAGGTGTCCTTGAAGGTGTTCACCAATTTCTTCTGTCCTAGGTGGATCCCGTTGTTGGTGTGCAGGGAAGACATCATTTGCTCTGCATCTTCGGGGCCTAGTACAATCTGACCTTCGGGTGTGAAGAGTACGTCTCCCCTTCTTTGCAAGAGGCCAAATAGTCCGGTGGAGATCCAATTAGGTTTTTTGTTCCGGAGGTACGCCTGTATGAGAGGGGGAGTGGTGGTAGGTGGGGGTCGTGGGTCTTGAATGGCTTTGAGTTGTTCTGGTGCCAGAGGTAGCCGGGATAGGGTGTCTGCATTGGTGTGGAGTTTTCCCGGCCGATAGGAGATTTCAAAGTCGAATTCCTCCAGTGACTCTCGCCAACGGACTGTCAGGGCGTTTTTAGTGTCTGATCTTCTGAGCCATTGTAGGGCTTGGTGGTCTGTGATGATGGTGATTTTGACGCCCGCTAGGTAGGCCCGGAAGTGTTGGAGGGCCCAAACGATGCCTAAGCATTCTCTCTTGGTTACGGGGTAGTTGGTCTCTGCAGGGGTTAAGGTCCGGCTGGCACAAGCAATGATGTGCTCGCGTCCTTCTCGATTTTGGGAGAGGACTGCACCGATGCCGAGGAGGGACACGTCGGTGTAGAGTCGGAATGGAAGTTGGTAGTCCGGAAAAGAGACGACGGGGGCAGACACGAGCAGGTCCTTGAGGGAGTTGAAGGCTTGGATGCGGTCGGGGGTCCACACAAAAGGTTCTTCTTTCCGGGTTAAGTCGTGCAGGGGTCTGGCAATTGTAGCAAAATTCTTCACGAATCTCCGATAGTAAGATGCTAACCCCAGAAAAGCCCTCACTCCTTTCACTGACTTAGGGGGTTGGATCTCTTGGATGGCTTGTAGTTTCTTTGGGTCGGGGTGAGTCCTTCTTCGGATACCAGATGTCCTAGGAATTGTACCTGATGTCGAGCCATGGTACATTTGGTGGGTTTCAGTTTCAATCCGGCTTGCCGGATCCTCTGGAAAACTTGGCGGAGGCGCTGGAGGTGTTCTGCCCAGGTGCGGCCAAACACGATGATGTCGTCTAAGTAGGCCAAACATGTTTCCCAAGTTAATCCCTGAAGTACGGATTCCATCAGCCGGGAGAAGGTGGCAGGACCGTTACACAATCCGAACGGTAGTACAGAGAACTCATATAACTTTCCTTGACTGGTGGAAAAAGCCGTCTTTTCTTGGTCTGCGGGGGCCATGGGGACTTGCCAATACCCTGATTGCAGGTCCAGAGTGGAGAACCATCTGGCCCCTAGTAGGGAATCTAGGGAGTCGTCGATGCGGGGCAGAGGGGTGGCATCCTTGATGGTGACATCGTTGAGTTGTCGATAGTCGATGCAGAAACGAGGGGACCCATCCTTCTTCTTGACCAGTACCACTGGGGAGGACCAAGGGCTAGTTGAGGGGTTGACGATGCCTGCTTCTAGCATTTCTGCAACTTGTTTCTGTTCTTCTTGGCGCTGAAGGGGGTTCTTTCTTCGTATAGCTTGTCTCACTGGTGGTCCGACAGTATGTATGTGATGTTCTAGTACATGGGTGTGGCCTACATCTTGAGAGTTGGTGGCGAAGATGTCCTGGTATTCTGTCATTAACTGACACAGATCGTCCTTTTGCTGAGGGGTGAGGTGAGCAGGAATTTCCGGGAGTGATGGAGTTGATGAAGGAATGGTGGTGGTGGTAGGTGAGGGCTGGTCATCGTAGGTCTCCAGTTCTCCAATGGTGAGACCCCTGGGTAAGGTGATAGGATGGTCGGAGATGTTGGCTATACGTACTGCGTTTTGTTTTAAGAGGGCAGGTGCAGTGAGGCAATCCCTGTTAAAAGGGCTCTGAAGAGAAGGAGTGTGAATGAGTTCTCCTGTCAGGGTTGGATGGATGGATACCCAATGTTCATGATGTGGCAGCAAAGTGATGGGTTGAGTGGTGATGGCCGATGCAACACGGATGGCTTTCAAAGGTTGAGGGGGGTTGTGGAGCGGTGTTGTAGTCTTCGGTCTACTTCGGTGAGTCCTGGGTGGTCGGTGGAAAATAGCAATCTTCGTTCCACACACTGGATGGTAGTGCGAAGGACAGTGAGAAGATCGAATCCTAGGTATCCGTCGTAAGTGGTCTCTTGGGAGGGAAATACCATGAAAGCGTGGTGATGGCCGTGGTTGGGTTGAGGGGTGGCCACATTATAGGTTTGACTCCTGTAAGGAGATAAAGAAAACCTAATATTTAGTAGTGGCCCCGTAATCATTGACGAACATGCCTATTACATAAGGCATCCTCTTCAAACACTAATCCGCCGTAGTTTGAATCTACCGCGCAGAGCATTTAAAATCTGAGGAGCCTTCATCATGAGCGCACGCGACCTCACTCATGGCTTCAGTCATTATGAATTGGGTTCTCACTACGAAAAAACTTCGTAAAAAATAAAAAGAAAAAGAAAATAAGAATAACTATCTAATAAGCTTTCCATCATATCGTGGATGTACTTGTGTGGATCTTTGACCAGACGCTGATTCAGGCGTCATTCTTCCTTCACTGACATATCAAGTAAACCAAAATCCTTAATACATCAACGAATGGGAAGGGGATGGTCGGGAGGGCCCCAGTCGTCAATGATTACGGGGCCACTACTAAATATTAGGTTTTCTTTATCTCCTTACAGGAGTCAAACCTATAATTTATTAGTGGCCCCTCCATCATTGACGAACATGCCTGATTTCTAAGACTGGAGGGGGACATTCGTAATCATATCATAACTCTAGAAAAGCAGATAATCAAACAACCACATAGTATTCTTACTTTGAAAATATATTTAAATACGGCGCAGCCCATATATATACAAGAAAGGGGTTCAGGCAGGTGCGTGCTTCAAAGAAGCCTGCTTGACAAAAAAGGGTAACAGAAGATTCTGTGAACAGATCTGTAGTTACAAAGGCACCCCACTCAACGAGTGGTGACAAAAATAACAAGTTATAAGTTTACATGTGCACATAATAAACCCCAAAATAATCGTGGAGATAATTTGCAAAAGATCTCCACTGTTTAATACTAAATAGCTTTCACAGCTAAAACTACTATAACAACCCCATTGTTTTGTACTAACATTGTACTAGCACAATTTCTCGCAGAGAAATTTTCATATCACATTAACCATAAATTGTATCACAGCTCTTACACTCCGGCGGGGTCTAGGGTGTCCTATGTTACACTGACTGCACCGCCCCCCCCCCCTTCTCCTTAAAGTAAACAAAAGTGACTGAAGGGCCACCTAGACCCTCTGCCTTAAAGCTATACATGGTAAGGAAGGTTTGTCTAGAGCAACTGACAAGTATCTAGTCAAAAACGTATGATTAGACGCCCACAACTGTGTGGACGAAATATCTTCTACTGAAAAATTCTTCAGGAAACGTAAAGAGGCTGCCCATTTGCGTAAATCGTGGGCCCTACCCACAACGCCGGGATTACTCTCTTTAATGACTTCGACCAGAAGAGAAGCTAATCTCCGTTTCAGTAAGCATTTACCCGTACTCGCTACCCATAAAGCACCTTGGGGATTTAGAGGAGCCACTCTCAAATATTTGGTTAGAGCTTGCACTGGACATAGATTATGATGCACCTTTCCCCTTTTTAACGCCGGCACCGTGAACTCAGAAAACACGTGTGCACTGTGCTCATTCTTGGCTACAAATCCCGGGGAAGGTGCAATGTGAATACATTCATTAAGTCTACCAAACCTAAGGCAATTAGGTGTGTTGCTCATCGCCGCCAGCTCAGACACTCTGTTCCCGGTGGCCAAAGCCAAAAGGAATACAGCCTTTTTTAAGAGTAATGCAAAATCTTCAGTATTTTGGTACAGACGAGAGTGAAGTAAAGACAATGCCTTGTCCAGAGACCAAGTAGGCATGAGCTGACGGGGAGGTGGGCGGAGTTTAAAACATGCCCTCATAAAACCTGTTTCCTCCGCCACCGGTATGGAGAGACCTGTAAGGTCTAAAAAGGGCACTCTAATTGCAGTTAAGTGATTTTTTAACGTTACCACAGATAAATGTTTCTGCTCAAACAGATAATTTAAATAATTGAAAACTAATGCTACTGAGGGCACAGTCTGCTCTGTTCTAATGATCCAAGAAGTAAAGGCTTGCCAATGTGATTGATACTGTCGTTTCGTAGACTGAGTATATTGATTTAATAATTTATTGGTCACATCTCTACCGTATGGTGCTAGCCACTTGGCCTCCTGAATGTCCATAATGCAAAAGTCAGCGAGGTCGCTAGGTTGCCAATCGTGTCTAAGTGGAAATACCCGACCGGGAGCGACACCGGGTGCGGGCACCACGTCTTTAATTGCTGGTACCACAACTGCGCCGGCCACAGGGGCGCGACTAGCGAGACTAAGCCTCGATAATCTCGTAGTTTGTTCACGACGCGTATGGCGGCGGAAACAGATAGATGGAGCTCCATCTGTTCCAGTCTGTCACTAGGGCGTCTGGCCCCCCTGCCGGCGTTTTCGTCCGGCGGGTGAGGTATAGAGGGAGTTTGTGAGTCTCCTCGGACGCAAACAGATCCACTTGTGGATGGGAGAGCTCTGCAATCATTTGGTTGAAAATGGGTTGCTTGAGCTCCCATTCTACTGTCGTGCTCTGTCTCCGGCCCAGACGTTTGCTACGCCTGGGAGATAAGATGCGTGAAGATAAATGTCTAGTCTGTTGGCTAGAGTAAAAATCTCTTCCGACACGTTTAGCAACTTCCTTGACCTCGTTGACCCCTGTTTCTGAATACAGTGAACTGCGTTCAGATTGTCCATTCTGAAGGCCACCGACTTGCCCCGTAAAGCAGGGCCGTGAGCCTGAAGGAAATACAAGGGGACTAGTAATTCTTTGACATTGATGTGGAAGATTTCTAAGTGGGACCAAAGCCCCTGACCCTGGTGCCCCTGATTTGACTGAAATCCCCAACCTATTGTGCCTGACGCATCCGTGTCTACCCATACCGTTGGTGGAGGAGAGGTCCATGACATTATTGAGTGCAACGTTTCCCTCTTCGCCCAGACCGCTAGTAAGGTGTGGATTAATTTCGGGATGGGCCATAACTTTCCCGCCGGTAAGAGTGGGAAATATTTGTTGCCTTCCAATATTAAACGTTTTACTTTCAACCGGCCCAACATAACAGTTAGTTGAATCCAGTTGAGAGAGCCGACCAGAGACTCCCAGACCCTCCGCGTCGTAGTCAGACTGTGAAGAAACATGAACAGTTTCCTGCGAAACCTGTTGCGATTGTCCACACTCTGACTCAGAGTGAGAGCAGCCGTGTCCCAGACCAGCCCTATCCACTGAATTACTTGTGAGGGAACAAGGTTTGACTTTACCAGATTTACCTTGAACCCTAGAGTTTTGACATGATTTAAAATTATGTTGACATGTTTGATGCATAATTGCTCTGTCTCTGTCATCACCAGCCAGTCGTCTAGGTACCACAACACTCTGATTCCTTGCTTTAACAACGGCATCAGGGCTTGCCGGACTAATTTCGTGAATAATCGAGGTGCCAGGTTCAAACCGAACGGCATCCTTTGAAAAACAAAATTTTGGTGCCTGATCCGTAAGGCCAGAAACCTTTGAAATCTTTTGTTGACCGATACGTGCCAATAGGTCGTCTGTCAGGTCTAGGGAACACATCCAACCTCCCGGCAGAAGTGTTAGCCTGATTTGGTGTACTGTTAACATTCGGAATGACTCGTTGTGAATGTGAAGGTTCAGATAAGACAGGTCTACGACCGGTCTCATCTGAACACTGTCCCTTTTGGGAACCAAAAATAGCTTGGACGTGAATACAGGGTAATTTGGGGGGACCGGGATGATGACATTCTTGGCAATCATTTCCTGGACCAGTGACTCCACCTCTAAAGAAACAAAATTCGCCGTTGTCGGCTGACGTAAGCGAGGTCGCCGGAGCCACTGCCAAGTGATGCCTTTGCGTGCCACCATCCGTGCCCAAGTGTTTAACGGCCATGCTTGGTGACACGTTCGGAACGACCCAGTTAGCAGACAAGGGTTCGCCGGCTGTACTACCCTCGGATCCGCCGGCCTTAAGATTGGCACCGGGAGTGAGAGAGACTTTATTTTTTTGATGGTGGTGGAGTTGGTGGTGGTGGACGCTTCGCCGGCTGGCTGGCGTTGGCCGAAGACGGGCCCTGACCTGGCTTATTATGGCCGCGTCCTCTCTGACCTGAAAACCTACTCTGTCTATGCCTGTACTGACCTTGAGGGGAGGAGGAGGACTTAGGTGGAAGAAAGGGCTTAGATCCCCCCGGCTGAGCCTTAGCGACTGACCTGGGTTTGGGGAAGTTAAAGGCAGGTTTCTTAGAAGGGGTGGGACTGTGTTTAAAGGCCTGAGCCATATTAAACACAGTTCGCCACACGTCAGGGGACATTAAAGAGGGAGTGAGCACTGGTGATATGACCATCTGATTCGCAATGCGATCAGGCAGTTTTCGGACTAAGGACATTCTGAGGTCTTGTCTCGCTCGTACCGCCTCAAGCAAGGCTGTGCGGATGTCACCCAAAGATTGGATCGACGACTGAAGAAGCAGTCGCCGGGACAATTCAACCGATCGTCTGGCATCCGCGTCTGCAATTGCCTGAGTGGACCGGAGCAAAGACTTTGCTACCTGTTGAGACACTATGTATTGAGAGAACAGGCGAAAAGCTTTCCCCCTTAGCCTAAATTCTCGGTCTAGGTGAGTTGGGGTAGGGGTAGTGAAAGGGTCTTTTAGCTCACAAAGATTAATTTTAGGGGCAGCTAAGAAAGCAAACAAAGCTGAAGGGACTCTGCCGGCAGAACACACTGGCATGGAGAACCAAGAATGAGCTCAATAAAACTATCCAAAACGCTGACAAGAAACACATTCCAAGAGGTAACAGAAAAAGACACAACCCCAACTTCACACCAGAAATTCAAAACCTCATCAGACAACGCGACATACTGAAACACTCCCCAGCACCCCACACACAAGACATCACACAACAAATTCAAGCACTCAACACCCAAACTAACAACAAAATACAAGAACAACAAAAACTAAATTGGAATAACTTCCTACAAACACTTGATCACAAAACAAACCCCAAAAAACTACAAAACACTAAACAGCATCACACTTTCCAACAGCAACACAACAATCACATGCTGCAATCACAACAACAGACTCTACTCCTTCATGTAAACAACAAGCAAACACTCTCATCAATCACTTTTCACATGTCAGCCACCTAAAACCTCACAAAGACGACCGACGTGTCATCCGACGTAAGAGACAATTCCCCACAGACCCTGACTATACACCCTTCACCAATCACCAGACAAAGCATATCATCAACAATCTCAAGCACTCACCCGCCTGTGGGCCTAGACAACATAAGCAACATACACCTCAGACACCTGGGACCACAAGGCATACAAGCACTCACTAACATATCAAACTACAGCTATTCACACAACACAATACCAGACATTTGGAAGCATGGTATCATCATCACATTCCCCAAACCCAACAAAGACCCCACGCTACCCTCCTCGCACCGCCCCATCACACTCCTTTGCTCCCCCTCCAAAGTCATGGAACGCCTAGTATTACAACTAATTACACCTGACCTACCCCTAGCTCCAACACAACATGGCTTTAGGCCACTGCACTCCACAAACACTCTTCTCACAGACCTTACAAAGAGCTTTCGACGGCATCAATTCAGCTAGACCACCACACAGATCACTATTAGCCACACTCGACATTAGTAAAGCCTTCGATGCCATCCCCCGCCACAACCTAACAAACAAAATCTACAACACAAACATGCACACAACACACAAAACGGTGGCTGGCCAACTTCCTAGCAGGCAGATGTGCACACGTATCTTTTGCCGGTCAGTCATCTAAAATCAGAAACTTTCCAAACGGAGTCCCACAAGGATCCGTCCTATCGCCCGCACTCTTCAATCTGTACATGCACGATATAACTACACCCAATACGCCCCAAATAAACTTAGCCTCCTATGCAGATGACATAACACTCACATGCACACACATGACCCAAAAAGAGCAACAGATCTCCTTCAACCCTATCTCAACACACTACATGGCTGGTGCACTACAAACAGACTTAATCTAGCCCCAGCCAAATCCACCGCAACCCTGCTCACAAGTTGGACAGGAGAACACGAATACATCCCTCAACTCACCATAAACAACACACCCTAACACATACACACACACCAAAATCCTAGGAGTAACATATGATACTCATATGACATTCAAACAGCACACCACAAACATTAAAGGAAAACTGACACCCAGACTTAACGCCCTCAGGTCACTTGCTCACACAAAATTTGGACACAACAAAGAAACTACCACCACAGTATATAAACAATACATAAGATCAGTGATGGAATACGCAAGCCCAGCCTGGGCTTCTAACCTAGCTGAAACACATCATAAGACCTTACAGACTATTCAAAACAAAGCCCTGAAGATCATTACAGGCTGCACAGCTACTGCACCCACAGATCACCTACATCAAGAAACCAAAATCCTCAAAGTCAAAGACCATCTGGACATGAGAGGCACTCAATTCCTGGCAGCAGCCTCCACGAACCAAGACCACCCACTAAACTACATGGCAACACACCCACAGACACCAAGAAATATCAAAACAACACCCAGCACACGGTATCACACACAATTATTGTCCTCTCTCCCTCCCTGCCCACCCCGAACCAACTTCCAGAAGCACATCCATACTCATATCTCTCACCGATCCATCCACTCACTCACAGACAACACGCAGCTGCATGCACGACCTCCCGAAATCCATCCTTCCGAATCCTCCCTTCCTCGCGAGGACAGAGTCCACCTGGCCAGGCTGAGATGCGGACACCATCCAGCTCTCCTGAGCTATCAGAAGAGACTGGATGACTCCGTTGTCGACACCTGCCCGGGATGTAACACAGCACCCCATACCATTAAACACATCATAGAAGATTGCATTTCACACAACCACTTACGCCAACAACACAATCTACACTCAATGAGAGCTCTGTGGGAAAGCCCGATCGTGGCCATGGCCTTTCTCAGGGACTCGGGGCTGTTCGGCCAGGCAGCTTAGGGAACAACAACAACAACAAAAACCAAGAATGAGTATCTTGAGGGATCTGGTGGGAAGTTTTGGAAGTAAATGTGGTCGCAAAGTTTTGAGCCTCTGTCTCCCATTCCACCCAAGGTCCTGGACCCAACTGCCCCACCTTCAAGACTGGATTAGCTGCTGCGTCTGTGATGGTTTGCAAATCAAGTTCTGGAGTGAGAGCTGACAGAGTCTTAATGTCATTAAACCCATCAAGCTTAGACCAGTCTGAAAACAATTTTGAAGCTGAGGCAGGGGGTAAAGCCGGCTTAGAAGCATAAACAAAATAGTCCTGGTGATAATAACTAGGTATAGCCTTTATATTGACATCTAGTACATTTCCCAAAGTATCCAAGGCCCTTAATTTCTTAGATTTATTGCCCTGGACGACCCACTCACGCGGTACTGGGAGTTTCCCTGACAAGGTAGGTTGGGCGATCTCTGGTTTAGTGGGGGTCAAAAGGACCCATGACTCGTCTGGTCCGTAAAGCAAGGGCATAGCTACCTTTCTGAGAGGCGCTTTGTCTAGAGGGGGTGGATTGACATCCGTTATAACCCTTACATTCGAAGTGGTCAATGCCGCCGTAGCAGGTGACAGAGTGGGAGGGTGAGGGATCTGAGTCAAAGCAATAGAAGTCATCAGAGGCCGTACCGTAGAGCAGGCTGGGAAATTAGGTATAGCCTGGCAGCCCGGCTAGCCCGGATATGTTGCCGGGCAAGTGCTTTTTAATGTTGGTCTGCCCGGCAGTTGCCCGGGGGACAAGTCAAATTTTTTGCCTTTTAACCCTTGAAAAATGCTATTATAAATATAAAAACAAACATACACACTTTCTATAAATATAAATAAAGTATAAAAGACAGGCAAATGTATCTACTATTTCCACTTTCAACGACCATTGGTTACTAGTAACGTAACGGCTGGTTTTCGATTCACGTTAATTTCACGTCACTATTCTCTCTATATCCTCTCCTCCTCCTCCACATCCCCCCCCCCCCCCCCCCTAGGCCTACATATAACCGTTGGACGGTTGGATAGAGAGGAGGTACTTCCGAATAGGCGGCTCGCTCGCCGCTCTTTATCAATAACATTAGTGTTTCAATTGTCGCCGGGGAAGCACGTGTTTAGTGAGAAAATCTACTATAATGAGTGTGTCTTAAGAAACGACAGGCTGCCTTGACAAGATTCTTGACACTAAAACAACCACCATCAACAAGTACAACTAGGTAAAACCGTTGTTTTAAAATAGTTTGTTAACTTTTTTGTATCTAGCCTAGTCAGTCTGTCAGACGATAGATTTCTCTTATTGACTCGCCTCTTAAGTGAAAATTGTTGGTAAGCTACTCCACCTATGTTTTCTACCTAAGATATTTACTTAATGTTACAAAAATGTGTTTATAAACAATCTTTAACGATTTAGTTACACAATTTTTAATACAAAAATATATATATGATACTCTGCAGTCTCTGTTCTCCTACTGTACAATGTAAAGTATGCCTAGGCCTAAATAAAACTAAATTTATTGCCAGACAACTTGATCCCTGAGGGGATGGGCACAAACTAAGCTCCAGCATCGAGGCAACGTTCAGTTCGTTCGATTTTGTATCTTGTTTCGTGGGAGGATTGGTAATTGATAATGTCTAACCGCGAATTGTTATTTGTGTATGGGGGTGCAAGTGAAATGTGTGTTATCATACTGTTGGAATGGCTGTGGTGGTGAATTTAGTTTGTAACCAGTGTAATCAATTCGATCATGCTGATCAGGGTCTTGTATTCACGTTGTAAATACAACACTGGTCTACTTCACCCCTAATGTCTGCCATTGCAGACATTGGTTGGGAGGCCATGGGCTTAAGTAATAAGTACCGAGTGTCGAATGTAGATTAAAGATGACTTTATCACTCACTTTCTGGACATATTTCTATTTTCTATATATATAAAAAAAAAAAAAAAAAAAAAAAAAAAAATCAGCCATATTTATTATCATAAACTAAAGCTAGTCCTTCGCATTCATTAGAGATGTGAACCATGAATTTTGCAATATAATATCTACACTTACACACACATTCAGACAGACAGACAGACAGATAGATAGATAGATATTAGATAGATAGTTATTTATTTAGTTCAGATTTCAGAATGAGTTTTCTGCAGAGGTTTACCTTACTTAATATTCAACATGAGTATGATTTCATAAGTTTTCTATAATATAACTGTACACTGACAGCTTATTACTTACTGGTACCGTATTCGTTATTTTTGACATTAATTAGATAACTAATCATCTGATGGTATTGCATTGTTTGTAACTTTGTCACTGTCTTTATATGCTAACTTGTAAAAGCTATTTTTTTGCTATGTGCAACCTTTGTATTCCCCTAAGAAAAAAAAAATCTATTGAATAAAACAAAATAACTAAAAAACATTATATACTGTATATACAGTATATAGCATAATTTGTATTAATTCAACAAATTCCATATTCAGGGCAAGTACAAAAATATCAGGGCAAGTAAATTTCTGAATTCACTAGCCCGGGGCAACTAGATCTGGAACACTAATTTCCCAGCCTGCCGTAGAGCTTGTCGTGGGAGCTCCCAAGTCCACTGTGGGAGTTTCCTGTTGTTGGCCAATTTTTTTAGATAAAGCATTACTAAGTAGCCCATCAATTTCCTGTGCAGTGACAAAATGACTTGATGATGTACTCACTGGTGAATCATTAATATCCTGCGCGGCGTCTAAGCCTGAACCTGACTCTTGCCCTTCCATATCCGATATCATTGAAACCTCGTCTTTATCATCCTGTTCCTCCTGAGAAGATCCCGCCGAAGCTGGGGTACCTTGTTGCCAAGATAAGTCAGGAATAGAGGATGGGATCGCCGCGTCCCGGTGGACGTCAGCCACTGTGTGAATAGTTTGAGCCGGAAGTGGGTGGTCAGACCCTGGCCGAGAATATCGCCAAACACCGAGGCCTTGGCCTACACTCCCTTGGGAGTCTGAAACACTCTCAATCACTGAGCCCCCTGAACTCTCCAATTCCATGGTTAAAATGTTAATGGGTAAATCATCTTTAGGTACAGGCACCGTACTGGACCCTTGAGACCTAACACAAACTCTGTCTGGGGTAGAGGTACGATGAGAAGCACTAGAAACTGGCGAATGTCGGGAGGCCTTTCTATCATGGGAATCCTTTTTTGAAGATTTATGGCTGCGGTGTGACCATGAACTACTCTTCGATTTGGAGGATTTATCGCCGTGACCACTGGTGGAACTTTCCATCTTACTCTTCTTACTCGATGGTGAAGAGGCAAGACTAGGTGGCTGGTGTCTGAGAGGTGACCTAGACCGAGATCTCTCCCGAGACGAGGAGGCTGCCGCCGGGGGTGTAGGCTCTCTTTGACGTTTCGTAGTAGCAGCAGAAGACACAGAACCCTGACCAGTCTCCGCCGGCTTACGACTAGTTACTCGAGAGGAACGTTTAGGGGGAGGGTGCTCGAAAAGAAGCCTATCCCAAAGAGGGACGTTGTCACATTGAAGTGACTTATGAGCCACAATCGTAGTATACGCTGACATCTGTTGCCTAACCTCTCGTAAGGCGACCGCTGCGGTCTTATCATTGTCGCGGAGGACCTTGACACTCAATTGGGAGCAAAAGGAACAGTTGCGCATCACCCACAGACCCCTTGAACGGTCTAGACATTTAACACACTTGATGCAAAGAGTGTGCGCAAAAATAGGGATACCGGCACAGGTAGGGGTAATGCATAAAGCAAAAACTGGGGCAAAGGTAGCCATGACAGAGACTGGTGGGGAAAACTACTGCAGGGTATGTATTGGTCCGCCGGAGCCCAGCTCTGGAAAAAAGAAAATTTCCAGGTTTAATGCTCATAAGGTTAACCCAACATGTTCGCACACACGTGTTAATAACCCGCCGGGTAACGAGACGTAATGTCACAACGATCACAGCTCGCTACGCGGCGGGATTCTATAAAGATTTCAGAATATCTAAACGTCTTAAGAAAGTGAAGAATACCCTCTGACATAATATAAAGGACCAGAATGGCGTTTATAGTCTTTCCGGTGGTGACTGTTTCAAGATTCAATTTTGGAAAACAACCCCCCACAAAGACGCCGGCACCTGAATTATTTAGCAGAATAACACAGGGCAGGCTGATACGAGATCTGATTTCTAACGAATTGTCACAAAAGATCGCCGTAAGTTTGAAGGCGGCGATACAATAACGTATCTCTCAATTAACTGGTTAACGAAATTGAATTGTAAATTCCTTATTTCCTCCTCCCAGGAGCACCCGCCGGGTGTGAAAAATGTGTGAAAAAGATGTTAACCCTAATTGAACCTTCGATCGCCGTAAGTGTGAAGGCGGCGATACATATAGTATCACTAAAATGGATCGGTTAACTAACTGAATGACCAAGTCGTTCATCCCACCCTACCAAGGTGCACCCGCCGGGTGAGATGTAAAAATGTTAACCCCATAAGTTCCTGTCCCCACTTCTTTGTAAAAGATCGCCGGGGAGGAAAGCCCTCAACAACAGCTAGGTTTTTCCTTTGGTTTGTAAAACCGGGTAGAAAAACTTCATAACATATGTCCGCATGAACAATGTTAGATGGGTACAGCCAATTCGCCGGGAATCTTAGGGAGCCTGAAACAGGCACCAACACAGAGATGCAGTCCTGGAGAGCCACAGACACCTCATCGCCGGGGACACAAGCCTGTGTTGAAACCACGCGTGGCCCAACACGGCTCTCGGCCGGGATTTTTCATGGTGTAACCGAGAAAAACCCGCCGGAAAGTAACCCACCCCGTTCAGAAACCATCTGAACGCACAGAGGACCCGAGAGAAAGCCAAGCACGACTAGCCTAGGGTCCACACAATAATCCGTGGAATTAGCCAATACACAACTAATCCAGGAAACATACATAGTCCGTGGAATTAGCCAATACACAACTAAACCCGGATACACATGACACAGTGGGACATATTTATAAAATAAACAATAACACTTGTACATGTGGCAAAGCTACGAGCGGCTGGCTAGGCCTAAGTAGACGGCATAAGAAATGTTGAAATATAAACAAAAACACTGGAAATATAACAACAGGAACCACCGCCAACACACCACTGTAGCAAATACTTCCGACAAAGGGAAGACTGACTCGGGACCCAGAAAAAACTTCACTAAGTGAAGAAAAATACGCTGGGAACGTCAGTAAGCAACGCTTACCTCATCAGAAAGATAAAAGGCAGCATAAATAACGCGTAATGAAAGCCGCCTGCATCACAAGCTAACTCAACTGTGAAAAGTTCACATGTCCACAACAGGACCACGAGGGTACATCCGAAATAGATGCCCCAAACACACGACCCAAAATACACTGCACTGCGGGCAACCAGCCCAGGACACTCCTGCTACGCATATCCTAACCTTACTCGATACATCCCGGAGTAAACAAATGAGAAAAAACTCACTAGGGACGCAGCAAATGTGGAACCAGCGGAGCGTGGGGAGACACGTCCGGGCAGGCTGAGCGCAGAGCAGAGAAGGAAGAATGACGCCTGAATCAGCGTCTGGTCAAAGATCCCCACAAGTACATCCACGATATGATGGAAAGCTTATTGGATAGTTATTCTTATTTTCTTTTTGTTTTTATTTTTTACGAAGTTTTTTCGTAGTGAGAACCCAATTCATAATGACTGAAGCCATGAGTGAGGTCGCGTGCGCTCATGATGAAGGCTCCTCAGATTTTAAATGCTCTGCGCGGTAGATTCAAACTACGGCGGATTAGTGTTTGAAGAGGATGCCTTATGTAATAGGCATGTTCGTCAATGATGGAGGGGCCACTAATAAATATAGTGGTACAGTGATGCCAGTACTGGAAATGAGGTTGTCGTTGGCATCAATAAGGGTGGTGGAAGAGCGTTGAAGAGGTCCAAAAGTGTTGTGATGTCTCTGGTGATATGAGGAAAAAATACATGATCTTGAGGCTCCGGTGTCGATGAGTAGTCGAGATTTGACTCCTTGGATGGTGAGGTGGGTGTAAATGGGAGGTTTCATCATAGTAGAGCTATCCTTATCTCGAGCCCCCGCCAGTCTCCAAGTTGGTGGGCGGGGGCGGTCTAAAAACCCGGTCGGATGACTTCCAGCTCGACTGTGCTGTGGTCGTCCGGGTCACCATCTCTGCAGCTTCCTCGCCGTGGTCATCAGCTCCTGCAGTGCCGTCCTCCAGGATTGTGGCAACTCGTCTGGATGGTTTCAACCAGGGAATCTGTCCCCAGAATAAAGGAATCCTTGAGCGCTTGGCCAACAATTCGGAGAAGGAACGTTTCAGCCCGTTGATAGGGCACTGGGATCCGCAGGGCTTCCAATCTCCAGGCTTGATCCTGGCCCACTCTTCTGGTTTATCCGGGCTGCGGTTGGGGTGGAAAATTGGTCCGGAAGGAGCTCCTTGGGGTTTAGTCGGAGCTCTGTTGATGCTGGCAATTTTCCCTTGCTCCCGGGACTTCTGCAGGGCCAGAAGGCGGCGTATGACAGGGAGATCCGCGTCATATCCGGCCGGCTCTGTAATGGCGAAGTGGTCCCGGACTGCAATAGGGAGGATCCTCATGAGGGTACGTCGGACGTTTTCTTTCTTCTCCACAGCTGTAGCCGTCGTAAAAGCGGTGGAAGCCAGCCTGTTGAGCTTGCTGATGGTGGCGTTGAGGTCCCCGTCGTATGTGATAGCGTGGAACTGCTGGTCAGCTATTACGGTACCTAAGACGGGGTTAATGGCAGCTTTAGTATAGGTCTCAAACTGTTCCCAGGTCATCCCCGGGTTCTCTTTCACATAACTGGAAACTAGGGCCATGTGTCGCCCTAGCTTCATTACTACTGTATGAATTTTAGGGGCCACTTCATCTTTAAATATGATGTCAAGAACTGGCTTGACGACCTCTAAATAGGTGGCTATGTCATTTTCCTCCGGTTTGAAAGGAATAATATCCAGTGCTCTCCCTGTCATCCTGACTACTTACCCCTGTCGTGCTACTCTCAGAAATATTAAAGCAGGAAAAAACCGTTGAAAGGCTACCCTCGAGAAAGAGACACCGCTGCCACCAGTGTTATGCCCGGTACAAATTGGAACGCGAGATATTCTGAGTGCAATGATTAACTCTCTAACTGGAGAAGTATACCTTTATCTTTAATAAAGAGACAACACGGCAGGAGAATAATTACACAGGCGACAAGTTAATATGGGTTTTATTCACTTTACACCTGGTTCATGAAGGAGCAATATATTTAATTCTGGAACACTGAGATCATCAAAAATGGCAACAATGGTAAATAGAGCATACAAATAATAATATGATTAGCAATTACAAGGCAAGAGTCGAACAATGGGTCCGGACTCAAGTTAACAATAACTCCTCGGATACAATGATAGAGTATCCAAAATAGTGGAGGCTTACCTCCCACTCAACTAGATCTCAAGCAAGATCTCAGCAAGGTAACAAGAGTGCAGTAATGGCAGATGTCGTCTGGATCATACTATGATGTCCCCGGCAATTGTGACGTTAACTGGCTCTAAAGCAACAATGACCAAGTGGTCATCAACAATAAGGTGGGCTCTGAAAGGCTCACAAATGAACTGAATTCTACAGGTGTGCTAGATCTCACCTGGCAAGATTATTTATTCTAAAACTACTTGTGTGGGCAAGATGCGGAAGGCTGATACAACAATCGTCGGGAGCTGAGATAGAGTGAGATCTATTCGAGTTATGAACCTGACAGAATGTTAAGTGAATGAGGCTAGAAGTTATATAAGGGAACAAGGTTACGTGTAAATAGGTGTGTATGTCATATGCTGTGGGTCTTATATAGGCGCGTCCCCTCTGACAGGCTATGGGAGACCAATAACCCGGGAATGTGCGGATATAAGGATCCCCTGATAGTTATGTCTAATGTGTCCCGGCAAGTGGGCAGATTAACGTCAATTTACGTAGAGAGAGGAAAGCCCTCTCGCAAGACGTTATTTAGTGAGAACCCCTGAAGATAACTTCAACCACTACCCTGAGACAACTCTATACCCATAAACCGTAATAAGGCACTTTTAAAGGAGAGCTGGAGTGAAAAGGTGCCGTAGATCGAGGGAGAATCCAGTGGTCCAGGATGGCGGCTGGGGCGTGGCACTTCCGGATGTTGGTCCGGGATTAGGCTGTACTCCTATGTCCTTACAGCTCCTTGCTTCTCTGCGCCTACCACGGGAGGCACCCGGGTTCCTCTTGCACTCCGCGTGAGCAGGGACTTACTAAGAGTATGCCGGAGTTCTGCTACAGGGTATGGTGAGGGGTTACGGCGACTAGCATAATGGTCTGTATAGAGTTGCAAGCAGTCTATCCAGTGACACTATGGTTAGTCTAAGGTTTGGGACAATTAAATTACTCCCTTGCAACTCCTCTCGAACCACAAGACTAATACAGTAAATAGAGGCCAGTGAAGGTGGGGCCCAAAGTGGGTTGCACAATCTAGTCCTCTTCCTGAAGGGGGGAACCCGACCTGGTCGTCCCTATGTACTACACTATCCTTGTAATCCCTTGAAAGGAACAAGACAGGAATCATTATTCACTTGGTCTGGGCACAGCATCGAAGGCCAGGAAGGTGGGGCCCAAAGTGGGTTGCACAAGCTAGTCCTCTTCCTGAAGGGGGGAACCCGACCTGGTCGTCTCCGATCACTGCACACAGCTTCAAGTGTGAACACCAGCTGTTCTGGCTGCTTTTGTCTCTGGAACCACAAGACTAATACAGTAAATAGAGGCCAGTGAAGGTGGGGCCCAAAGTGGGTTGCACAATCTAGTCCTCTTCCTGAAGGGGGGAACCCGACCTGGTCGTCTCTAAGTACTGCACTATCCTTGTAATCCCTTGAAAGGAACAAGACAGGAATCCTTATTCACTTGGTCTGGGCACAGCATCGAAGGCCAGGAAGGTGGGGCCCAAAGTGGGTTGCACAAGCTAGTCCTCTTCCTGAAGGGGGGAACCCGACCTGGTCGTCTCCGATCACTGCACACAGCTTCAAGTGTGAACACCAGCTATTCTGGCTGCTTTTACCCAGATAAAGAGATACCAAAGGCAAGCTTAGTTACTGATGTCCAGACTGGCTGATGTGACGTTAACCACTCCGTTAGAACCGCATGGCTTGTCCTACAGTGACTCGCTAGGATCGCCAGGGCAGTGGATGGGGCTACAGTTTATGTATTAGAGTGTGCTTTATTTCATATGAAAGCTTGTGTCATGGGCAGTCCAGAAAGGCTCTTTGTTTTCACCCATGTCAAGGCTTTATATGTTTAATTGTAAAGTATATGTTTTATCATTAACTAGTAATGATGGGATCTGGGAGAGAGAGAGAGAGTAGAACAGAGTGAGAGGGAGCGCGCAGTGTTTTTGTCCCGCTCGATGACGTCACGGCTGGCTGCCTCGTGGGGGTTGGTTAAGAGAGGTCCTTACCATGCTGTTAGCTCCCTTGCTAGTGGCTAGAGGACTTGTTACCGTTTTTTTCCCACGCGGCTCGACCTAGTCCCGGTATATATACTGGTTCCTCGCCACTCTCTCCCTCAGATCTGGTTTCTAGAACGCATTCATCTTTATCCCTTGCTACCTGTCCCCTGCTCTGCACCTGAGAATCTTTTCCTCTGCCTACCTCTCTCTTTTTTCATATCTTTCACCACCTTTTATTAAGACTATATCCCCTCTGGTTAACTCTGCAAAATCAGCTTCATGCTGGCCAGTTGTATTGTGCGTTAAGGTCTGATATAACCCATGTATGTTAGTTGTTAAGATAAGTTGATCACGAAGCATTGGTTGGCATTTATATTGTTTAAGTACCGCTTCCTATAATTAGTAGTGTTCTGCTGGATTAGATAATGCTAGACTAGGGGTCTGATATTATAAGGTATTGTTTCCTATGAGTGCTGGCTTTAGGAAAAGGCTGCACGACATACCTGAGAACTGGAGTTGATTGAGTAAATTCTAGTCTGTGTGCCATTGAGAATAGAGCATGCGCGAATGAGGGCTTTTTGCCTATACCATTCTGCACTGTTCTAAGCTCGTTGTTTGTCTTTGAGGTACGCCAGGAGAACGCTTAATACTTCGGTATTAAGGTTTCTCAAGAGAGCTACCCTTCATTATAACGTAATATTTGACGCACAGACTTGAGATTTGCACTAGGCTATGCAGCATGCCATGTGCACCAGTATCTCGTATCATTGACTCTAGCTAGACTTTATCAGTCACAGTAGACATTAACCCTTTCACGCTCATATGACGCAGAGGTTGCCAGATTAGCAATAAGAAATAGATTTCTCTCACTCTTATAATTACCTCTCCAAAATTAGTTTTCTGCCCACAGCTAACTCAAAGACAACTGCAGAGGTTGAAGTAACTAAACTAAAGGTTTCTAAATACCCCTGATGGTAACAAGGCTTTAAAGTATCCCAAATAGGCTCAAAATCGCGTCATATGTCGGAGAGGGTTAAGTATATTAAACCAATTACTCTTTTTATGCATACCCATTTATGATTACACAAGCATTTCGCAGCCTAGTTTGATGTATTGAGACACAAACGACTTAGGCTCTTTTTGTTGATAGGAATACTGCATTGTCGTGGCGATTATTATTATTGTTGTAGTGTTTAGGATATTCTTGGCTCCGACGGCATTATATATTCTGCCTTTTTGTGTGCATAGCCTGCACGAGCATTGTTCCGCTGCCTGCCTTTTTGGGTTCCATTTCCGATACGAGCATCTTTATAGCATCTAACATTTAAAGAAGATTCCTTGTTAGTGTTGAAGGACTTTAGTGCACTTTCTTTCATGCAGGAGTGCCTGACATTTATTGATTAAAGTAACGTAAGCTGTAACTTCTCTTACCACCTTACTTTGCATACCGTAACCAAGCACCTTCGGTTATAGGTAGTAATAGGCTGTTTTCACATAACATTAAGCCTAGAGTAGACGCACATTTATTGAGAGTTTGATAGCCTATTATTGCATATAGAACTCTGTAGAGTATTTGTGTTCTTTGTTCACTGGGAATATACATCAGAGGTTGGATCTAGCGCTTTCCGTTGTAGCATTTATGCCATTACTAGTCCAATGAATAAGAGCCCTGATATATTTGAACCCCAGTCGTAACAAATGGCGACCTTACCTAGGATTTGGTGAACCTACATTTATTAGCAGGGAACATTTGTTGTTTTGGAGAATATTTTGCGGGGATCAGCAAGAATAATTTTTTTTTTGCAACATAGTATAGCCCTTGAGTATTTCCGAGAATTTGTGTGTGTATATTGAGGTATAAGAGTTTGGGGTACTTCTTTTCTGAATATTGAGGTGGGAAATTTTTGTGAGCATCATGTCTTATACCGGATCAGAGGAGAATGGAGACACAGTACGTAATGTCGAAACTGAGGAACAGCAGTATGATGATATGGTTAATCGGGTGAACTGTGAGGAGGATGCTAGGATATTTTTGCAATGGCCTGTTACTGCCGAGCGGTTGGAGGGTATGAATCGGTACGGTCTTCAATGCCTGGCCACAGCTATCGGTCATGCGGTTACTAGCAGCATGACCAGGGATAACTTGATAACGTGTGTACTGGGCAGGGTGACTGGTGAGCGAGATGGGTTGAGTGCTCAGAGCCCTTCGGCCATGCTTCCCCTACACTCGACTCCCAGCCATCCCAGTAGTTTGCCGACCCCGAGTACGCGTCCACAGTTGGGTGGTGACTGGCAGGGTGGGTTGCCCCTGGGGGGACCACCGGTAATTTCAAACATTGTAGCACCTTCACCTCCTCTAGGGTTAACTCCAGAATTATTGCTTCAGCTCGAATTAGCTAAGATCGAAGAGAGAAAGGCTATCAGGGCAGGTGAGCAGCAAATAGAGCTAGCAAAAATCCAAGCTGAGTCGACTAGGTACTGTGCCGACATGGATGTAGAGAAGTCGCGAGTAGAGACAACGGGACAGCGACTTGGGGCTGGTAACCGTGTTCATGAGCAGTCTCTCTTGCACTTATTGAAACTGGTTCCGGTGTTTGATGAGAGTGGTGTAACAGAATTTTTCACACGCTTTGAGAAGAAGTGCCAGGAACACCAGTGGCCAGAGAATAAATGGGCAGCACTTGTATCCTCTAGATTAATAGGCAAGGGTCTTAAAGCCTACGATGCGTTACCTTTGGAGTTATGTATTGTGTACGAGGATCTCAAGGAGGCTGTCCTGAGGGCTTACGAACTGAAACCAGAAACGTACCGTTTGAAGTTCCGGGGTGTAACTAAGGGAAGAGATAGCACCTTTTTGGAACACGCCCGGGACTTGTCCGATGCTATGGGGAACTGGCTCCGATCTGAGAAGGTCACAACATTTGATGAAATTAAGCAGTTAATGATGTTGGAGCAGTTCTTTAAGAGCACGGGCGGTGATCTAACTTTGAACTTAAAGGAGAAAAACCCAAGAACTCTAGTAGAAGCAGCAGAAATGGCTGATCTACGGCTGTCGTTGATTCGGGGTTGCGGGTCCTCACAGAAGTACGATGCAAGTGCTAGGGACCGTTATCCTCCCCCTCCCCGTAGCAACGACACATTTAAACAAAAGAGCAATGAAACTAAAACTGAATTCAAACCTAACACCACGCCGTATAAGAAAAGTCAGGGGCCTGTTACATCACAGTATAAGCCGAAACCGAAATTTATGTGTTTTAAGTGCCACAAGGAGGGTCATAAAGCAAATGAGTGCCCTAGTCGACCTCCTCCGGCATCCATGTCTTTTGCTCACGGCATTGGAGTGTTGAAGAGGACATCTGAGTTTGTTAGAGGCATTTCTTCCGAGGTAAATACACTGCCAGTGCAGAAGGATCCGGAAGGCTTATTCCCTGTCCGTGATGCCTTTAGTGACCACAGGGGACTCGGTTGTGTGGAGTGGGGGGGTAGAAGACATGAGGTGAGAATTTTGCGTGACACTGGGGCATCGCAAACACTGTTGAGAAATTTCATTGGTAAACCTGTCAATACGGCGCGGGTGGTTGTGGTTCAGGGAATTAATGCGACAAGGTCATACCCGCTTGTAAGAATGAAGGTGGAAGTTGATGGTGTGACTCGTGACCTGGATGTAGGAATTGTGGAGAAGTTACCTGTTGGGGGCGTCGACCTCCTTCTCGGCAACGACTTTGCGGGACCTACTTCTGAGGCTCCACCCTTGGTCGATGCCGAGAAGCCGGCCGACGTGAGTAGGGAGGAGCAGGAGTGGGTTGAGAAGTGTCCGGGGCAGCCTATGGCGTGTGTTGTCACCGGAGATTCTGCATCCAGGGAGTCACATTCTGGTCAACAGTCTTTAGATCAGCGGAGGAAGGGTACCGAGAAGGGGTTGAAAGTTGATGCGGTTGAGAGTTTAGTGTCAACGGACCTTCTCGGGGACTCATTATTAGGACCACATTTCGAGTCTGGAGAAGACCCAGTAACTGATCCTGAAGGGGCAGAGGATGGGCTTAAAAAGACGAAAGAGTTGAAGGAGGACAGTGATGCACAGTCGGGAGATGTAGCAACAAGGTACCCTGACGTGTACCCTATGAGAAATGGGTCGGCAAAGACGGTGGTCCGAAACTTGCTAGTGTATTTTTCCCGGTAGGGGATTCAGTCAGTCCAGGGACCCAACTTCACTTCTAGCCTCTTTGTTCAAGCAATGCCGCAGCATGGGATTGTTGGGGTTGTGTCATCTGCGTATCATCCGGAGAGCCAGGGTGTGTTAGAGCGATGGCACTCAGCCTTGAAATCTGTGCTTCGTTGTTGTTGCTTTGAGAGTGGGAAGGATTGGGATCTTGGCCTGCCATGTGTTTTGTTTGCTGTGTGGGAGGTACCTGGGGAGAGTTTGGGATTCAGCCCTAATGAGCTCGTCTTTGGACACCGTGTCAGAGGGCCTCTCCATATGGTTGAAGAAGTATGGGAGGGCGCAGAAAAACCTTGTTCTATGCTCAAGTGTGTCCTCAACAGTCGAGAACGGATGTTGCGCAGTCTGGAGTTGGCTGACCGTAATTTGACTAGCTCTCAGGCCCTCAGGAAGGACAGGTACGACCTCAAGGTTGAACTCAGGGAGTTGCACGTGGGTCAGGAGGTGTTGATTCTACTGCCCCTTGTAGGTCACCCCTTATCCGCGAAGTACGCTGGTCCTTATAGGGTGGTGGAGGAGCTATCAGACCTGGATTACTTGGTAGCCACTCCAGACAGACGGAAGCGCAATCAGTTATGTCATGTTAATCCCATGAAGGAGTATGGGAGGCACCCCCCTGAGCCTCTCACTGTGCCTGTGATGACGTTTAGCAGTCAAGGTAGAGAAGGAGAACGGGACAGTCCAGCTCAGGTGGAGGATAACTGGAAGGATAAGAAGTTCAAATGGGCGCCTGAGTGTGAGGTGTTTAGAGAAGTAAAACACCTGTTGTGCACTCACCCGATCCTCAGGGCCCCTGACTTTAGCCTACCTTTCCAACTAGCAATGGAGGCTAGTGGTGTGGGGGCTGGTGCCGTCCTTGTGGAAAAGGACGATGATGGGCTGGAGCATCCTGTTAGTTTCTGCTCGGAGAAGTTCAATTCGGCCCAGGGGAGCTGCTCTGTTGTCGAGGAGGAGCTGCTGGCGGTTGTACTTGCTCTGAGGCATTTCGAGGTCTATGTTCCAGCCTATGGTCCGGTCGTTGTAGTTTACCCAGATCATCACCCTCTCAAGTTCTTGGACCAGTTTCACAATCGGAATATGAGGCTGACCAGGTGGTCACTAAGGTTATTGGTATATAACCTGGACATACGCCATATTGCCGGTTGTGACAACGTGGTTGCAGATGGTCGTTCAAGGGTATATGATCCTGGGTAGATTGACACACGGGTAGCCTCCTGCTTTAGTTTGAATAGTATTTTGCGCTTGGTGCATGTTTGCTCGCGGTTGTAGCCCAGCGTATTGGGTCGTAAAGCAGGAGTTGAGCGTTTGATATAGAAGAAAAAACTAGGCTTGCCCCTATAGTGCAGCCGAAATAAACAAATTATAAACATAAAAATCAAATAAAAACTCTTTCTTTGATAGTTGAATTTTTTTAGTATGTTATAGCAGTAATTCTGAGTTGCACTCCTCTCAGAATGCTGGGCTAGAGAAGCTCGCTCTTGAGGAGCATAACTACATATAATTTAACCTATGGTGTTGGGGAGGGTTATAATTTTGAAAAATGTTTTGTTGAAGAACTGTGCCAGATATTTTACTGCCGCTGGGTGATGGGAAGTGGAGATATAGCATGGGTTCTAACCATCAGATTTTTGTGAGCCTTGGGGCCTCTGAGAAAAATCTTGGGGGGGGTGTGACATTAACCACTCCGTTAGAACCGCATGGCTTGTCCTACAGTGACTCGCTAGGATCGCCAGGGCAGTGGATGGGGCTACAGTTTATGTATTAGAGTGTGCTTTATTTCATATGAAAGCTTGTGTCATGGGCAGTCCAGAAAGGCTCTTTGTTTTCACCCATGTCAAGGCTTTATATGTTTAATTGTAAAGTATATGTTTTATCATTAACTAGTAATGATGGGATCTGGGAGAGAGAGAGAGAGTAGAACAGAGTGAGAGGGAGCGCGCAGTGTTTTTGTCCCGCTCGATGACGTCACGGCTGGCTGCCTCGTGGGGGTTGGTTAAGAGAGGTCCTTACCATGCTGTTAGCTCCCTTGCTAGTGGCTAGAGGACTTGTTACCGTTTTTTTCCCACGCGGCTCGACCTAGTCCCGGTATATATACTGGTTCCTCGCCACTCTCTCCCTCAGATCTGGTTTCTAGAACGCATTCATCTTTATCCCTTGCTACCTGTGCCCTGCTCTGCACCTGAGAATCTTTTCCTCTGCCTACCTCTCTCTTTTTTCATATCTTTCACCACCTTTTATTAAGACTATATCCCTCTGGTTAACTCTGCAAAATCAGCTTCATGCTGGCCAGTTGTATTGTGCGTTAAGGTCTGATATAACCCATGTATTTTAGTTGTTAAGATAAGTTGATCACGAAGCATTGGTTGGCATTTATATTGTTTAAGTACCGCTTCCTATAATTAGTAGTGTTCTGCTGGATTAGATAAAGCTAGACTAGGGGTCTGATATTATAAGGTATTGTTTCCTATGAGTGCTGGCTTTAGGAAAAGGCTGCACGACATACCTGAGAACTGGAGTTGATTGAGTAAATTCTAGTCTGTGTGCCATTGAGAATAGAGCATGCACGAATGAGGGCTTTTTGCCTATACCATTCTGCACTGTTCTAAGCTCGTTGTTTGTCTTTGAGGTACGCCAGGAGAACGCTTAATACTTCGGTATTAAGGTTTCTCAAGAGAGCTACCCTTCATTATAACGTAATATTTGACGCACAGACTTGAGATTTGCACTAGGCTATGCAGCATGCCATGCGCACCAGTATCTCGTATCATTGACTCTAGCTAGACTTTATCAGTCACAGTAGACATTAAGTATATTAAACCAATTACTCTTTTTATGCATACCCATTTATGATTACACAAGCATTTCGCAGCCTAGTTTGATGTATTGAGACACAAACGACTTAGGCTCTTTTTGTTGATAGGAATACTGCATTGTCGTGGCGATTATTATTATTGTTGTAGTGTTTAAGATATTCTTGGCTCCGACGGCATTATATATTCTGCCTTTTTGTGTGCATAGCCTGCACGAGCATTGTTCCGCTGCCTGCCTTTTTGTGTTCCATTTCCGATACGAGCATCTTTATAGCATCTAACATTTAAAGAAGATTCCTTGTTAGTGTTGAAGGACTTTAGTGCACTTTCTTTCATGCAGGAGTGCCTGACATTTATTGATTAAAGTAACGTAAGCTGCAACTTCTCTTACCACCTTACTTTGCATACCATAACCAAGCACCTTCGGTTATAGGTAGTAATAGGCTGTTTTCACATAACATTAAGCCTAGAGTAGATGCACATTTATTGAGAGTTTGATAGCCTATTATTGCATATAGAACTCTGTAGAGTATTTGTGTTCTTTGTTCACTGGGAATATACATCAGAGGTTGGATCTAGCGCTTTCCGTTGTAGCATTTATGCCATTACTAGTCCAATGAATAAGAGCCCTGATATATTTGAACCCCAGTCGTAACACTGAGTACTTGTGAATATTCTTGCCCAGACTTAAGGCGCCCGGCTTGAGAGGATCAAAGGCGCTGGGGTGGTATCTGCGCGTGGTGGTTAGGTCCTTGTAGTCCTGGGAGTGGTGCGCCTGGACTTTTGGCTGGCCCTTGTAGATGTAGCTGGAGGAAGATTCCTCAGGGCAGATCTGTACACATTATGGGGTGATGGCTTCCTGGTGGGAGAGGAAGCGGATGAGTTTCTTACAATGGATGATGACTTATTCTGGGGGTTAAGACTTATTGTTGGCTGGAAGGATAGGCAAGTTTTGGTTTATGAGTGACTTTAACCCGGGATAATGGTTTAGATTGAATGGATGCAAGAGCTTTAGGTTCCTTGATAGGGGATATGAAAGGCAAGCTGGGGAAGAGAGGTTTTGGTTCTGAAAGAGCTTTAGATTCTTTGATAGGGGATATGAAAGGTAATTTAGGAAACCACCTGGTACCTCCTGTGGTTGTGTAGCTAGGTTGAGGAGTTACTGGGCTGGCTGATGGGGGTTTGTAATGGTTACCCCTGCGATGGTCATTTTCTTTGGCTCTGGTGGTTACAGAAAATGACTTGCCGTGGGTGACTGGTGTGGTCCACTCGGGACGGATGTGTCCCACTCGTTCCACCGTTATCTTGGCGATACGGGCAGGGGCAGGGTTATCGTGGGTCTGGATGGCAGGGGGAAGGCTGTCCGAAGGCTTAGTTGGCTGTGTCGCATGGCTGTGACAAGCTGGAGATGCGGTAACACCGTTCCTAGACCGCATCTCACATATAATGTATATATTTAAAAGTCTGGATCGCCCCTTGTCATTTTGTGCCACCACACTTTAATGAGAGTGGGTTATCAGACTTTGGGGTGACACAAAATGCAGCTTATGTTACTAGCTTGAAGAGCGTGGTTGATGCCGTGCATCCTTGCCTTATGCCACTTGTTACATTTATTTCAACCTTTCTATCTTTTCCTATATCTATTTCTGTTTGGTCACCTGTATACATTTTGGCTACTGTATTATTCGTGTCTCCACCATACAAGACCAATTCACTTTAGTGTACAATCTCTGAAAATATTTTTAGAGAGAATATTATTTTGTCAATTCAATCTCAACTAGCCTAGTTTTTAGGGTGATTTTAGCTCTATTATTTGTCTACATCTCATGTAGATAGCCTAGTTATAGAGGCTCTAAATCCCGTTTCGTGTCTCCACCATACAAGACCAATTCACTTTAGTGTACAATCTCTGAAAATATTTTTAGAGATAATATTATTTTGTCAATTCAATCTTAACTAGCCTAGTTTTTAGGGTGATTTTAGCTCTATTATTTGTCTACATCTCATGTAGATAGCCTAGTTATAGAGGCTCTAAATCCCGTTTCGTGTCTCCACCATACAAGACCAATTCACTTTAGTGTACAATCTCTGAAAATATTTTTAGAGAGAATATTATTTTGTCTATTCAATCTTAACTAGCCTAGTTTTTAGGGACATTTTAGCTCTATTATTTGTCTACGTCTCGTGTAGATAGCCTAGTTATAGAGGCTCTAAATCCCGTTTCGTGTCTCCACCATACAAGACCAATTCACTTTAGTGTACAATCTCTGAAAATATTTTTAGAGAGAATATTATTTTGTCAATTCAATCTTAACTAGCCTAGTTTTTAGGGTGATTTTAGCTCTATTATTTGTCTACGTCTCGTGTAGATAGCCTAGTTATAGAGGCTCTAAATCCCGTTTCGTGTCTCCACCATACAAGACCAATTCACTTTAGTGTACAATCTCTGAAAATATTTTTAGAGAGAATATTATTTTGTCAATTCAATCTTAACTAGCCTAGTTTTTAGGGACATTTTAGCTCTGTTATATGTCTACGTCTCGTGTAGATAGCCTAGTTATAGAGGCTCTAAATCCCGTTTCGTGTCTCCACCATACAAGACCAATTCACTTTAGTGTACAATCTCTGAAAATATTTTTAGAGATAATATTATTTTGTCAATTCAATCTTAACTAGCCTAGTTTTTAGGGACATTTTAGCTCTGTTATATGTCTATGTCTCGTGTAGATAGCCTAGTTATAGAGGCTCTAAATCCCGTTTCGTGTCTCCACCATACAAGACCAATTCACTTTAGTGTACAATCTCTGAAAATATTTTTAGAGAGAATATTATTTTGTCAATTCAATCTTAACTAGCCTAGTTTTTAGGGTGATTTTAGCTCTATTATTTGTCTATATCTCGTCTAGATAGCCTAGTTATAGAGGCTCTAAATCCCGTTTCGTGTCTCCACCATACAAGACCAATTCACTTTAGTGTACAATCTCTGAAAATATATTTAGAGAGAATATTATTTTGTCAATTCAATCTTAACTAGCCTAGTTTTTAGGGACATTTTAGCTCTATTATTTGTCTACGTCTCGTGTAGATAGCCTAGTTATAGAGGCTCTAAATCCCGTTTCGTGTCTCCACCATACAAGACCAATTCACTTTAGTGTACAATCTCTGAAAATATTTTTAGAGAGAATATTATTTTGTCAATTCAATCTTAACTAGCCTAGTTTTTAGGGTGATTTTAGCTCTATTATTTGTCTACGTCTCATGTAGATAGCCTAGTTATAGAGGCTCTAAATCCCGTTTAGTGTCTCCACCATACAAGACCAATTCACTTTAGTGTACAATCTCTGAAAATATTTTTAGAGATAATATTATTTTGTCAATTCAATCTTAACTAGCCTAGTTTTTAGGGTGATTTTAGCTCTATTATTTGTCTACGTCTCATGTAGATAGCCTAGTTATAGAGGCTCTAAATCCCGTTTCGTGTCTCCACCATACAAGACCAATTCACTTTAGTGTACAATCTCTGAAAATATTTTTAGAGAGAATATTATTTTGTCAATTCAATCTTAACTAGCCTAGTTTTTAGGGACATTTTAGCTCTGTTATATGTCTACGTCTCGTGTAGATAGCCTAGTTATAGAGGCTCTAAATCCCGTTTCGTGTCTCCACCATACAAGACCAATTCACTTTAGTGTACAATCTCTGAAAATATTTTTAGAGAGAATATTATTTTGTCAATTCAATCTTAACTAGCCTAGTTTTTAGGGACATTTTTAGCTGTATTATTTGTCTACGCCTCGTGTAGATAGCCTAGTTATAGAGGCTCTAAATCCCGTTTCGTGTCTCCACCATACAAGACCAATTCACTTTAGTGTACAATCTCTGAAAATATTTTTAGAGAGAATATTATTTTGTCAATTCAATCTTAACTAGCCTAGTTTTTAGGGACATTTAGCTCTATTATATGTCTACGTCTCGTGTAGATAGCCTAGTTATAGAGGCTCTAAATCCCGTTTCGTGTCTCCACCATACAAGACCAATTCACTTTAGTGTACAATCTCTGAAAATATTTTTAGAGAGAATATTTTTTTGTCAATTCAATCTTAACTAGCCTAGTTTTTAGGGACATTTTAGCTCTATTATTTGTCTACGTCTCGTGTAGATAGCCTAGTTATAGAGGCTCTAAATCCCGTTTCGTGTCTCCACCATACAAGACCAATTCACTTTAGTGTACAATCTCTGAATTTTTTTTTAGAGAGAATATTATTTTGTCAATTCAATCTTAACTAGCCTAGTTTTTAGGGACATTTTAGCTCTATTATTTGTCTACGTCTCGTGTAGATAGCCTAGTTATAGAGGCTCTAAATCCCGTTTCGTGTCTCCACCATACAAGACCAATTCACTTTAGTGTACAATCTCTGAAAATATTTTTAGAGAGAATATTATTTTGTCAATTCAATCTTAACTAGCCTAGTTTTTAGGGACATTTTAGCTCTATTATTTGTCTACGTCTCGTGTAGATAGCCTAGTTATAGAGGCTCTAAATCCCGTTTCGTGTCTCCACCATACAAGACCAATTCACTTTAGTGTACAATCTCTGAAAATATTTTTAGAGAGAATATTATTTTGTCAATTCAATCTTAACTAGCCTAGTTTTTAGGGACATTTTAGCTCTATTATATGTCTACGTCTCGTGTAGATAGCCTAGTTATAGAGGCTCTAAATCCCGTTTCGTGTCTCCACCATACAAGACCAATTCACTTTAGTGTACAATCTCTGAAAATATTTTTAGAGAGAATATTATTTTGTCAATTCAATCTTAACTAGCCTAGTTTTTAGGGACATTTTAGCTCTATTATTTGTCTACGTCTCATGTAGATAGCCTAGTTATAGAGGCTCTAAATCCCGTTTCGTGTCTCCACCATACAAGACCAATTCACTTTAGTGTACAATCTCTGAAAATATTTTTAGAGAGAATATTATTTTGTCAATTCAATCTTAACTAGCCTAGTTTTTAGGGACATTTTAGCTCTATTATTTGTCTACGTCTCGTGTAGATAGCCTAGTTATAGAGGCTCTAAATCCCGTTTCGTGTCTCCACCATACAAGACCAATTCACTTTAGTGTACAATCTCTGAAAATATTTTTAGAGAGAATATTATTTGTTCAATTCAATCTTAACTAGCCTAGTTTTTAGGGTGATTTTAGCTCTATTATTTGTCTACATCTCATGTAGATAGCCTAGTTATAGAGGCTCTAAATCCCGTTTCGTGTCTCCACCATACAAGACCAATTCACTTTAGTGTACAATCTCTGAAAATATTTTTAGAGAGAATATTATTTTGTCAATTCAATCTTAACTAGCCTAGTTTTTAGGGTGATTTTAGCTCTATTATTTGTCTACATCTCGTGTAGATAGCCTAGTTATAGAGGCTCTAAATCCCGTTTCGTGTCTCCACCATACAAGACCAATTCACTTTAGTGTACAATCTCTGAAAATATTTTTAGAGAGAATATTATTTTGTCAATTCAAATCTTAACTAGCCTAGTTTTTAGGGACATTTTAGCTCTATTATTTGTCTACGTCTCGTGTAGATAGCCTAGTTATAGAGGCTCTAAATCCCGTTTCGTGTCTCCACCATACAAGACCAATTCACTTTAGTGTACAATCTCTGAAAATATTTTTAGAGAGAATATTATTTTGTCAATTCAATCTTAACTAGCCTAGTTTTTAGGGACATTTTAGCTCTATTATTTGTCTACGTCTCGTGTAGATAGCCTAGTTATAGAGGCTCTAAATCCCGTTTCGTGTCTCCACCATACAAGACCAATTCACTTTAGTGTACAATCTCTGAAAATATTTTTAGAGAGAATATTATTTTGTCAATTCAATCTTAACTAGCCTAGTTTTTAGGGACATTTTTAGCTGTATTATTTGTCTACGTCTCGTGTAGATAGCCTAGTTATAGAGGCTCTAAATCCCGTTTCGTGTCTCCACCATACAAGACCAATTCACTTTAGTGTACAATCTCTGAAAATATTTTTAGAGAGAATATTATTTGTCAATTCAATCTTAACTAGCCTAGTTTTTAGGGACATTTTAGCTCTATTATTTGTCTACATCTCATGTAGATAGCCTAGTTATAGAGGCTCTAAATCCCGTTTCGTGTCTCCACCATACAAGACCAATTCACTTTAGTGTACAATCTCTGAAAATATTTTTAGAGAGAATATTATTTTGTCAATTCAATCTTAACTAGCCTAGTTTTTAGGGTGATTTTAGCTCTATTATTTGTCTACATCTCATGTAGATAGCCTAGTTATAGAGGCTCTAAATCCCGTTTCGTGTCTCCACCATACAAGACCATTCACTTTAGTGTACAATCTCTGAAAATATTTTTAGAGATAATATTATTTTGTCAATTCAATCTTAACTAGCCTAGTTTTTAGGGTGATTTTAGCTCTATTATTTGTCTACGTCTCATGTAGATAGCCTAGTTAAAGAGGCTCTAAATCCCGTTTCGTGTCTCCACCATACAAGACCATTCACTTTAGTGTACAATCTCTGAAAATATTTTTAGAGAGAATATTATTTTGTCAATTCAATCTTAACTAGCCTAGTTTTTAGGGACATTTTAGCTCTGTTATATGTCTACGTCTCGTGTAGATAGCCTAGTTATAGAGGCTCTAAATCCCGTTTCGTGTCTCCACCATACAAGACCAATTCACTTTAGTGTACAATCTCTCAAAAATATTTTTAGAGAGAATATTATTTTGTCAATTCAATCTTAACTAGCCTAGTTTTTAGGGTGATTTTAGCTCTATTATTTGTCTACGTCTCGTGTAGATAGCCTAGTTATAGAGGCTCTAAATCCCGTTTCGTGTCTCCACCATACAAGAAGACCAATTCACTTTAGTGTACAATCTCTGAAAATATTTTTAGAGAGAATATTATTTTGTCAATTCAATCTTAACTAGCCTAGTTTTTAGGGACATTTTAGCTCTGTTATTTGTCTACGTCTCGTGTAGATAGCCTAGTTATAGAGGCTCTAAATCCCGTTTCGTGTCTCCACCATACAAGACCAATTCACTTTAGTGTACAATCTCTGAAAATATTTTTAGAGATAATATTATTTTGTCAATTCAATCTTAACTAGCCTAGTTTTTAGGGACATTTTAGCTCTGTTATATGTCTACGTCTCGTGTAGATAGCCTAGTTATAGAGGCTCTAAATCCCGTTTCGTGTCTCCACCATACAGGACCAATTCACTTTAGTGTACAATCTCTGAAAATATTTTTAGAGAGAATATTATTTTGTCAATTCAATCTTAACTAGCCTAGTTTTTAGGGTGATTTTAGCTCTATTATTTGTCTACATCTCGTGTAGATAGCCTAGTTATAGAGGCTCTAAATCCCGTTTCGTGTCTCCACCATACAAGACCAATTCACTTTAGTGTACAATCTCTGAAAATATTTTTAGAGAGAATATTATTTTGTCAATTCAATCTTAACTAGCCTAGTTTTTAGGGACATTTTAGCTCTATTATTTGTCTACGTCTCGTGTAGATAGCCTAGTTATAGAGGCTCTAAATCCCGTTTCGTGTCTCCACCATACAAGACCAATTCACTTTAGTGTACAATCTCTGAAAATATTTTTAGAGAGAATATTATTTTGTCAATTCAATCTTAACTAGCCTAGTTTTTAGGGTGAGTTTAGCTCTATTATTTGTCTACATCTCATGTAGATAGCCTAGTTATAGAGGCTCTAAATCCCGTTTCGTGTCTCCACCATACAAGACCAATTCACTTTAGTGTACAATCTCTGAAAATATTTGTAGAGAGAATATTATTTTGTCAATTCAATCTTAACTAGCCTAGTTGTTAGGTTGATTTTAGCTCAGTTATATGTCTACGTCTCGTGTAGATAGCCTAGTTATAGAGGCTCTAAATCCCGTTTCGTGTCTCCACCATACAAGACCAATTCACTTTAGTGTACAATCTCTGAAAATATTTTTAGAGAGAATATTATTTTGTCAATTCAATCTTAACTAGCCTAGTTTTTAGGGTGATTTTAGCTCTATTATTTGTCTACATCTCGTCTTATAGAGGCTCTAAATCCCGTTTCGTGTCTCCACCATACAAGACCAATTCACTTTAGTGTACAATCTCTGAAAATATTTTAGAGAGAATATTATTTTGTCAATTCAATCTTAACTAGCCTAGTTTTTAGGGACATTTTAGCTCTGTACACATCTGTCTACATCTCGTGTAGATAGCCTAGTTATAGAGGCTCTAATCCCGTTTCGTGTCTCCACCATACAAGACCAATTCACTTTAGTGTACAATCTCTGAAAATATTTTTAGAGAGAATATTATTTTGTCAATTCAATCTTAACTAGCCTAGTTTTTAGGGACATTTTAGCTCTATTATTTGTCTACGTCTCGTGTAGATAGCCTAGTTATAGAGGCTCTAAATCCCGTTTCGTGTCTCCACCATACAAGACCAATTCACTTTAGTGTACAATCTCTGAAAATATTTTTAGAGAGAATATTATTTTGTCAATTCAATCTTAACTAGCCTAGTTTTTAGGGTGATTTTAGCTCTATTATTTGTCTACATCTCATGTAGATAGCCTAGTTATAGAGGCTCTAAATCCCGTTTCGTGTCTCCACCATACAAGACCAATTCACTTTAGTGTACAATCTCTGAAAATATTTTTAGAGATAATATTATTTTGTCAATTCAATCTTAACTAGCCTAGTTTTTAGGGTGATTTTAGCTCTATTATTTGTCTACATCTCATGTAGATAGCCTAGTTATAGAGGCTCTAAATCCCGTTTCGTGTCTCCACCATACAAGACCAATTCACTTTAGTGTACAATCTCTGAAAATATTTTTAGAGAGAATATTATTTTGTCAATTCAATCTTAACTAGCCTAGTTTTTAGGGACATTTTAGCTCTATTATTTGTCTACGTCTCGTGTAGATAGCCTAGTTATAGAGGCTCTAAATCCCGTTTCGTGTCTCCACCATACAAGACCAATTCACTTTAGTGTACAATCTCTGAAAATATTTTTAGAGAGAATATTATTTTGTCAATTCAATCTTAACTAGCCTAGTTTTTAGGGACATTTTAGCTCTATTATATATGTCTACGTCTCGTGTAGATAGCCTAGTTATAGAGGCTCTAAATCCCGTTTCGTGTCTCCACCATACAAGACCAATTCACTTTAGTGTACAATCTCTGAAAATATTTTTAGAGAGAATATTATTTTGTCAATTCAATCTTAACTAGCCTAGTTTTTAGGGACATTTTTAGCTCTATTATTTGTCTACATCTCATGTAGATAGCCTAGTTATAGAGGCTCTAAATCCCGTTTCGTGTCTCCACCATACAAGACCAATTCACTTAGTGTACAATCTCTGAAATATTTTTAGAGAGAATATTATTTTGTCAATTCAATCTTAACTAGCCTAGTTTTTAGGGTGACATTTTAGCTCTATTATTTGTCTACGTCTCATGTAGATAGCCTAGTTATAGAGGCTCTAAATCCCGTTTCGTGTCTCCACCATACAAGACCAATTCACTTTAGTGTACAATCTCTGAAAATATTTTTAGAGAGAATATTATTTTGTCAATTCAATCTTAACTAGCCTAGTTTTTAGGGTGATTTTAGCTCTATTATTTGTCTACATCTCATGTAGATAGCCTAGTTATAGAGGCTCTAAATCCCGTTTCGTGTCTCCACCATACAAGACCAATTCACTTAGTGTACAATCTCTGAAAATATTTTTAGAGAGAATATTATTTTGTCAATTCAATCTTAACTAGCCTAGTTTTTAGGGTGATTTAGCTCTATTATTTGTCTACATCTCATGTAGATAGCCTAGTTATAGAGGCTCTAAATCCCGTTTCGTGTCTCCACCATACAAGACCAATTCACTTTAGTGTACAATCTCTGAAAATATTTTTAGAGAGAATATTATTTTGTCAATTCAATCTTAACTAGCCTAGTTTTTAGGGTGATTTTAGCTCTATTATTTGTCTACGTCTCATGTAGATAGCCTAGTTATAGAGGCTCTAAATCCCGGTTCGTGTCTCCACTATACAAGACCAATTCACTTTAGTGTACAATCTCTGAAAATATTTTTAGAGAGAATATTATTTTGTCAATTCAATCTTAACTAGCCTAGTTTTTAGGGTGATTTTAGCTCTATTATATGTCTACGTCTCGTGTAGATAGCCTAGTTATAGAGGCTCTAAATCCCGTTTCGTGTCTCCACCATACAAGACCAATTCACTTTAGTGTACAATCTCTGAAAATATTTTTAGAGAGAATATTATTTTGTCAATTCAATCTTAACTAGCCTAGTTTTTTAGGGTGATTTTAGCTCTATTATTTGTCTACGTCTCGTGTAGATAGCCTATTTATAGAGGCTCTAAATCCCGTTTCGTGTCTCCACCATACAAGACCAATTCACTTTAGTGTACAATCTCTGAAAATATTTTTAGAGAGAATATTATTTTGTCAATTCAATCTTAACTAGCCTAGTTTTTAGGGACATTTTAGCTCTGTTATATGTCTACGTCTCGTGTAGATAGCCTAGTTATAGAGGCTCTAAATCCCGTTTCGTGTCTCCACCATACAAGACCAATTCACTTTAGTGTACAATCTCTGAAAATATTTTTAGAGATAATATTATTTTGTCAATTCAATCTTAACTAGCCTAGTTTTTAGGGTGATTTTAGCTCTATTATATGTCTACGTCTCGTGTAGATAGCCTAGTTATAGAGGCTCTAAATCCCGTTTCGTGTCTCCACTATACAAGACCAATTCACTTTAGTGTACAATCTCTGAAAAAAAAATTGAGATAATATAATTTTGTCAATTCAATCTTAACTAGCCTAGTTTTTAGGGTGATTTTAGCTCTATTTTTTGTCTACATCTCGTGTAGATAGCCTAGTTATAGAGGCTCTAAATCCCGTTTCGTGTCTCCACCATACAAGACCAATTCACTTTAGTGTACAATCTCTGAAAATATTTTAGAGATAATATTATTTTGTCACTTCAATCTT